>MEIZ01000008.1:726900-740819 GCA_001723225.1 Globodera ellingtonae | reverse complement strand
GTGGCGAAAGCAGCACCGAGAGAGTACAACAAATTCTGCTGCTAGGATATTGTGAGAAAATTTTGATATAAGGTGTGTACGACCTGCTTAAAACAAAATATCAAAYAAAAGAACAAATGAATATTTATTTGATTTGGTATCTGCCAGTCACACACATCAGTTCTCTCGGTCACACATAACACATCCGTCGAAAATGATGTCAATGCTTTGGTAATCCATAAAAAATTCGGGCGTTTCCCGTGCCTGTCGTTTTCGAATCTGTAAAAATAAATGAATTAATAATCGACCATTCAGTTTCAATTTCGACTCGGTGCTTTGTAATCCAAAAAAATATACAAAAAAACATTTACAACATATTGGGACAGGACAATAAAACTRCTKGCGAACTTCAGTGTTGCCTCTGCTTTCTCTCCAATACATTCGTAGAAGCGGCACTCTGTCGCGCCATTTGTCGCCGACGCTTTGACCACATTTCATGCTGAAAGCAATACTTTGACGGCAAAAAAGCATCGACAAATGTTAATGGATGCCGCCATTTTTCTTTGAAACAGCTTTTTGCACAGTAATCATTCATGATTTTGTCCCCTTAATTGTCCATACACAATCCTGGTCCAGTGGCAACTGCAGTGTTGGTACAAGACTTGGCTCAACTTTGCTAAGCCACTCGTGGTTCAACGCCTGCGAAGCTGTCGGCCTTTTGCCGGGGTCTAACTGCAACAGCATGTCAAGAAGGTCAAGCACGGGCTCTGGCAGACTAAAGACATAAGTTGACTTTMCACTGCTCCAAAACAGAAATGTGTTGCCCAACAATGAGAATTTTTCGCGCAATTTCCTGGGGTAGTATGTGCGCTGTCTCATGACGGCATAATTCTGAAGTTCCAACACGCCCGGCCAAACTTCCGGTGTGTACGAYCCGCAGAATGTAGCGATAAGCTCCAATTGTTGGTGCTCAGATTGTCCTTGGAATATCGGCTTTTTGGTGAAAAATTCAGCCAAAATGCATCTGAAAGCAAAAAMGAGAGTAAGATTTTTGATTCTCAGAATAATAAACAACAGGAAACTTCACCCTGCACTCCAAATGTCCACCCCTGGTCCATATCTAAAATAAAAAATAAATATTTCCCATGTTTATTAATAAAATGCCCTTTCATTGTTTAAAACGCACCTCTCTTCACCCAACAAAAGCTCAGGTGGTCTGTACCAAAGGGTAATCACTCGGTTCGTGTAAAGGCGCACATTATTCTCCTGGTAGAGTCGGGCCAGCCCAAAATCAGCCAACTTCAATTGACCGCTAAAATGGGAGATAAGAAAAAAAATTGCAACAAACTGCTTGCTCTCTTTCACCTTCTACTGATTAAAATATTGGAACATTTGAGGTCACGATGCAAAAATCCGCGCATGTGGCAATAGCTAAGTGCCAAAAGAAGCTGCTTCATCAACGAAGCAATTTGTAGTTCCGACGGGTTAACCGACTGGGAGTCGAGCAAGCCCATCAGGTCGTGGTCAACATATTCGAAAACCAGAAAGAAAGACGAGGCAACTTTAAAAAGCATAAAACATCGTTAAATTATACGGAACCTGAACAAAACAACTCTTGAATAATTGTTTTTCAATTTTCGGGCAACTTTTTCGTTACAAAAATCGTCGAAACTACCTGGTTGGTGGCTGTTGAATGCTGATAAGCGTCGCCTCTGTTGTGAGATATCGCCAACGCCTGGCGATTGTTGCGGTGATTGTTCCGCACTTCCCGGCCCCGTCCTATCTGTGACAATGTCGAGCAGTTTGACAATGTTCGGATGATCCAGTTGACGAAGAATTTTGATTTCACGAACAGCCGTAATCGGAAAGCCTTCCTTTTCGTTCTCCAAGCGCACTTTCTTCAGCGCAACCATGCGTCCCGTTTGGGAATCACTCGCTTTGTACACTTGGCCGTACGTTCCCTCACCAACTTGTTCAATTATGCGATATTTGTCCGCACTTCCGATGCCCCAACCCTCGGCAATTGTTGGCAAATCGCGCGGTTTCAAAACGCTTCAAATTTCATGCCGGTAGGTAAACACACTGCGCACTCCAAAATACACTTACAGCGGTCTGCACCGTTTTGGTGGAGGCACAGGCCCAGGGGGAGGCGGTGGTCGAGTAGCATCCACTGAAAGGTTGTTCTACCATAATTTGATATTTTCAACCCAATGGAAACAAATTTAAAACACCAGGAGAAAAACCTTCGTCTGATCACTTTGTTTTAAAAAAGGATAGTAAACAAAGCGCTAATGAGTTCCGATTAAGTGYWMSCKAYYAAAAGACGTTTTTTTTWAAATGCACGTRACTGTCGCAAGGCGAGTAATCTTTTAAAAAATTCACATGCCCCGGCAGGTCCATTTAAGCAACAGTTTCTACTAACAAACCTTTGTTCGCTGTTGTGTGTTCGTTCTCGGGCGGTGGTGGTGGCGGCGGGGGAGGCACCACGCCGCCGTCCGAATCGCTTGAAGSCAAACAATGTGGAATTGGCGGCGGAGGAGGCGGTGGAGGAGGATGCGAGACCATGTTGAGCCAAACCGAGCCATATGGATGGGTAGCCATGTTCGGCACCATCTGGACCTAATCATATTCGTGATTGCGCAACAAATAATACACCATGTAGAGGAAAAAAACCTGTTGCGGCGTCTGGGGATAAACACCCAACAGAGCAGGGGGAGGAAGGCACGTAATGTTCCAAACATTTTGTGGTGCTTGCGGTTGTTGCTGAACCTCCACGACGTTCGTCATCGATACAGGCTTCGTTGGCTGCTCTAAGTCTTGTTCCTTTGCCTTAACCGGCGTGCTCGTGTTTTGTTGTTGTTGCTGCTGCTGCTGCTGCACACTTTTGTTGTTCGTTTTAGCGGAAGTTGACTCATCATGCTGTGGCTGTTCGTCTTCGCTTCGCCGCTTCTTGTTGTTAGACCTTCGGATCTTAAGCAGCGAACCAAGAGAATGCGACATCTTCTGAATGCGCTAACTCTAATTAATGACGCATAAGGAAAGGACACCTTGTGTACATACTAGTGTTCGACACAATACGATAAAATTCTATCGATCAAAAAAATCCCTGTTTCGATCATTTTCGATAACGATAAATCGAATCGTTTATCGGTCGAAGTCATTTGCGAACACTAGTAAATACTGATCTCCGGTGGGCAGGGAGGGGCCAAAATGGCATTCCCGGGGATATCGAAGCGATTTTTTGGTGCGCCCGGGATTTTGGCAAGGAACCTCGCCCGAACATTTTTTTTCTCTAATCCCAAATCTTTGAAAACTAAATGAATTAAATGCAGAAATGCCCGGACTTTTGTTGTTGCTTTTCCAAAACAAACTTTGCACTCATCATCATTGTTTTCAACTGCTGCTGGCGGCGGCGATGGGGAACGCTTTTTTCGTCGATGCCGACTTCTGCTACGGCTAGTCCGGTGCCGGTGGTGCCTCTTTTTGTTGTCACTGTGACTCGGCCGATTGTAATTTCGCGACGGTTGTCCACCGTTTTTGCTGCTGCTTCCGCCACTTTTATACTGCTCTTGGCATTGGTATCTGTTACCTCTACAAATGTTCACGACTGTATCAAATGCAATTGATCCACACCAAAAAGCTTAACGAACCGTTCATAAGAATGGAACGACGACAGTTTTCTGTCATTTTTATGGGACGACGAATGGTGCAAATGGTGCTGATGATGGAATTGGTGGTGTGTATGATAGCGACTCTTGTTGGACGACGAGTGTCGACGACTACTCAACTTTTTGGCTCTTAAATTAAAAGAAAGTTTTGTTTATATTGAAATTCGGCTCACTTTTCACTGCTGTCCGGAGAACTCTCGTCATACGTGTCAGTTGACGAGCTTGACTCGGAATCTGATGATGATGATGAAGAACTTCGTTGTCGTTTCCTCTCTTTCTTTTTGGTTCTTTCATTTGACCCTTTCGATTCCATTTTGCTAAATAGAAAAGTAATAAAAGGAAAAGCAGAAATTGACACAGACAAATGAGACTTTTTTTTTATGTAATACATATTTAAAATCATTCAACATGGCTTTTTGATAAACAAWTMGCTAACCTACTTTATCATTATGTAGCACTAAATTTGTTACATGATTTGATTTTATGGAAAGACTTTCGACAAGCCTATTACTAACAGCACCTTTTCGGCTTGTCAACCACTCACCAAGGCTTTTAAATGCCAATCGACCAAAACTTAACAATTGACTAATAGTTGTAGTTATTGGTAGAGAAGGCAGATAACGGATTTAACGGGTTAAGGGATTCCGGGTATTTTTTGGAAAACTCCGATCTCAAGTTACTGGCTTTTGACCAAAATAAAGTTTTTAAATTAACAAACAGCATAACAATAGCTGTAAATTTGCGGCTTAGACATTTGCTGTCCTAGCGAGAATAGGACATTTGCAGCTCGACAAATGCGAATCAACGTTTATGGCACAGTTGTAATAGGCATTTGCGGCTCAAAAACATTAAAATATAAAACAATACACATGGCCAAACTAAACACACAAATTCAAAGTTCTGTGTAGTTTTTTCCTTTCAGTTTTTGTTCGGAAAATTTTACAGATGTCCGCCTAAGGCTCTCCGGTTTTTCTATCAAACCATAAACCAATCGACTCCTCTCGGTCTCTAATACACGAATATCAAAAATTGTTGTTAGAGAAAGCCACCGTATAGTAAAAATTCTCAAAACTGGCACAAACACAATTTTATAGGTTGTCTAACGAGACCGGTAGTAAGTATTAATGCTACAAGCAAAGGAAAAAAAAAAGTTAGATAGCATGGTTGAAATGCGTGAGACCAAAACACTACTCTCTCGTAGACTACGGCGCCCAGTAGCAGGGGGCGGCGCTCGGTCGGACAACCGCGGCACGCTTCACTCGGTCGGCCCTCCCATTGCCCCGGCACCTCGGGTGCCACCCCCACAACTTGCACACGGCATTGCATGCTCGCTATTGGTGGGCCGTTACGTTGGCCTTTCAAAAAAGATTTTGCGCATTATTAATTAATGGTATATGATTTGATAGGAAAATCGGAGACGTCTAATGCATGATGCAACCTACGCGTTCACCAGTGTTGCATGAGCGAATTGTGTCCGATTTTAAAACGGGAACAAAAATGCCCACGGCCGCAAATGTCAGGAAAGCAAAAGTGTGGGCCGTAATGTCCGAATCGCAAATTTGGACATACTTTCCGATTTAATATTTGAATTTTCTTAAAACAATTTGCTTTAATGATGATAATTTTACTGCTAGAACAATGTGTGAGTGTGCAGCATAACAAAATAGAAAAGTAAACAAGCCCGTAAAACATTCAGTCCATTTTCACAACTCCAACTTTTGCAGGACGTATCGGGCGGTTGTGCAAGCTGTAGCCAATGTTCAGGACGTGCGCGATGTGACCAGCGGGGTATTTCGACTGTAAATTGTTCCGTAGTTTTTTTGTTGTTGTTAACATTTTATGCTAAAATCGATTAAATTTGCTTTGCCTGATCCGTCGGGATTTCGTACACAGCCTCATGCAAATTTGGGTTAAATTTCTGTCCTTCCGGCCGAACGGGCACAAGTCCATGCTTGGAGAATGTCTTGAGCAGAACTTCCTTGGTCATTTTGAGGCCTGTTTGCAAACTGTCGACAGAAGCGTCACGAATTTCCACCTTTTCCAGAGAAAGCAAAGCTAAGTCCAACACATCAGCCACCTAAATTCTGAGAGTGTCTTTAAATCCTTCAACAGTTTAGCCCCGCAACGGCACTTTATTTAAACATCGAATTGTTAAACGGCATTTTGGATTATGGGAGTATTTGAAACTAGAGTAGGACAACCCTGTTTTTCGGTTAACGGGGTGCAGGGCGTTCAAAACCGGGTTTTCAAAATTTTAAACAAATTCTTTAAAATTGTCAAAATAAACCGGGGTCGTATAAAAAAAANCTAAGTGCCAAAAGAAGCTGCTTCATCAACGAAGCAATTTGTAGTTCCGACGGGTTAACCGACTGGGAGTCGAGCAAGCCCATCAGGTCGTGGTCAACATATTCGAAAACCAGAAAGAAAGACGAGGCAACTTTAAAAAGCATAAAACATCGTTAAATTATACGGAACCTGAACAAAACAACTCTTGAATAATTGTTTTTCAATTTTCGGGCAACTTTTTCGTTACAAAAATCGTCGAAACTACCTGGTTGGTGGCTGTTGAATGCTGATAAGCGTCGCCTCTGTTGTGAGATATCGCCAACGCCTGGCGATTGTTGCGGTGATTGTTCCGCACTTCCCGGCCCCGTCCTATCTGTGACAATGTCGAGCAGTTTGACAATGTTCGGATGATCCAGTTGACGAAGAATTTTGATTTCACGAACAGCCGTAATCGGAAAGCCTTCCTTTTCGTTCTCCAAGCGCACTTTCTTCAGCGCAACCATGCGTCCCGTTTGGGAATCACTCGCTTTGTACACTTGGCCGTACGTTCCCTCACCAACTTGTTCAATTATGCGATATTTGTCCGCACTTCCGATGCCCCAACCCTCGGCAATTGTTGGCAAATCGCGCGGTTTCAAAACGCTTCAAATTTCATGCCGGTAGGTAAACACACTGCGCACTCCAAAATACACTTACAGCGGTCTGCACCGTTTTGGTGGAGGCACAGGCCCAGGGGGAGGCGGTGGTCGAGTAGCATCCACTGAAAGGTTGTTCTACCATAATTTGATATTTTCAACCCAATGGAAACAAATTTAAAACACCAGGAGAAAAACCTTCGTCTGATCACTTTGTTTTAAAAAAGGATAGTAAACAAAGCGCTAATGAGTTCCGATTAAGTGYWMSCKAYYAAAAGACGTTTTTTTTWAAATGCACGTRACTGTCGCAAGGCGAGTAATCTTTTAAAAAATTCACATGCCCCGGCAGGTCCATTTAAGCAACAGTTTCTACTAACAAACCTTTGTTCGCTGTTGTGTGTTCGTTCTCGGGCGGTGGTGGTGGCGGCGGGGGAGGCACCACGCCGCCGTCCGAATCGCTTGAAGSCAAACAATGTGGAATTGGCGGCGGAGGAGGCGGTGGAGGAGGATGCGAGACCATGTTGAGCCAAACCGAGCCATATGGATGGGTAGCCATGTTCGGCACCATCTGGACCTAATCATATTCGTGATTGCGCAACAAATAATACACCACTTCTGTAGAGGAAAAAAACCTGTTGCGGCGCCTGGGGATAAACACCCAACAGAGCAGGGGGAGGAAGGCACGTAATGTTCCAAACATTTTGTGGCGCTTGCGGTTGTTGCTGAACCTCCACGACGTTCGTCATCGATACAGGCTTCGTTGGCTGCTCTAAGTCTTGTTCCTTTGCCTTAACCGGCGTGCTCGTGTTTTGTTGTTGTTGCTGCTGCTGCTGCACACTTTTGTTGTTCGTTTTAGCGGAAGTTGACTCATCATGTTGTGGCTGTTCGTCTTCGCTTCGCCGCTTCTTGTTGTTAGACCTTCGGATCTTAAGCAGCGAACCAAGAGAATGCGACATCTTCTGAATGCGCTAACTCAAATTAATGACGCATAAGGAAAGGACACCTTGTGTACATACTAATGTTCGACACAATACGATAAATTCAATAATTATCGCGAAACTATTGATTAAAAAATCCCTTTTTCAATTTTCAATAACGATAAATCGAAATATCATATCGTTTATCGAACGAAGTCATTTGCCGAACACTAGTAAATACTAACCCCCCGGCGGGCAGGGAGGGGCCAAAGTGGCATTCCGGGGATATCGAAGCGATTTTTTGGTGCGCCCGGGATTTTGGCAAGGAACCTCGCCAGAACATTTTTTTTCTCTAATCCCAAATCATTGAAAACTAAATGAATTAAATGCAGAAATTCCCGGACTTTTGTTGTTGCTTTTCCAAAACAAACTTTGCACTCATCATCATTGTTTTCAACTGCTGCTGGCGGCGGCGATGGGGAACGCTTTTTTCGTCGATGCCGACTTCTGCTACGGCTAGTCCGGTGCCGGTGGTGCCTCTTTTTGTTGTCACTGTGACTCGGCCGATTGTAATTTCGCGACGGTTGTCCACCGTTTTTGCTGCTGCTTCCGCCACTTTTATACTGCTCTTGGCATTGGTATCTGTTACCTCTACAAATGTTCACGACTGTATCAAATGCAATTGATCCACACCAAAAAGCTTAACGAACCGTTCATAAGAATGGAACGACGACAGTTTTCTGTCATTTTTATGGGACGACGAATGGTGCAAATGGTGCTGATGATGGAATTGGTGGTGTGTATGATAGCGACTCTTGTTGGACGACGAGTGTCGACGACTACTCAACTTTTTGGCTCTTAAATTAAAAGAAAAATTTTTGTTTATATTGAAATTCGACTCACTTTTCACTGCTGTCCGGAGAACTCTCGTCATACGTGTCAGTTGACGAGCTTGACTCGGAATCTGATGATGATGAAGAAGAACTTCGTTGTCGTTTCCTCTCTTTTTTTTTGGTTCTTTCATTTGACCCTTTCGATTCCATTTTGCTAAATAGAAAAGTAATAAAAGGAAAAGCAGAAATTGACACAGACAAATGAGACTTTTTTTTTATGTAATACATATTTAAAATCATTCAACATGGCTTTTTGATAAACAAWTMGCTAACCTACTTTATCATTATGTAGCACTAAATTTGTTACATGATTTGATTTTATGGAAAGACTTTCGACAAGCCTATTACTAACAGCACCTTTTCGGCTTGTCAACCACTCACCAAGGCTTTTAAATGCCAATCGACCAAAACTTAACAATTGACTAATAGTTGTAGTTATTGGTAGAGAAGGCAGATAACGGATTTAACGGGTTAAGGGATTCCGGGTATTTTTTGGAAAACTCCGATCTCAAGTTACTGGCTTTTGACCAAAATAAAGTTTTTAAATTAACAAACAGCATAACAATAGCTGTAAATTTGCGGCTTAGACATTTGCTGTCCTAGCGAGAATAGGACATTTGCAGCTCGACAAATGCGAATCAACGTTTATGGCACAGTTGTAATAGGCATTTGCGGCTCAAAAACATTAAAATATAAAACAATACACATGGCCAAACTAAACACACAAATTCAAAGTTCTGTGTAGTTTTTTCCTTTCAGTTTTTGTTCGGAAAATTTTACAGACGTCTCCGCCTAGGGCTCTCCGGTTTTTCTATCAAACCATAAACCAATCGACTCCTCTCGGTCTCTAATACACGAATATCAAAAATTGTTGTTAGAGAAAGCCACCGTATAGTAAAAATTCTCAAAACTGGCACAAACACAATTTTATAGGTTGTCTAACGAGACCGGTAGTAAGTAATAATGCTACAAGCAAAGGAAAAAAAAAGTTAGATAGCATGGTTGAAATGCGTGAGACCAAAACACTACAGACTCTCGTAGACTACGGCGCCCAGTAGCAGGGGGCGGCGCTCGGTCGGACAACCGCGGCACGCTTCACTCGGTCGGCCCTCCCATTGCCCCGGCACCTCGGGTGCCACCCCCACAACTTGCACACGGCATTGCATGCTCGCTATTGGTGGGCCGTTACGTTGGCCTTTCAAAAAAGATTTTGCGCATTATTAATTAATGGTATATGATTTGATAGGAAAATCGGAGACGTCTAATGCATGATGCAACCTACGCGTTCACCAGTGTTGCATGAGCGAATTGTGTCCGATTTTAAAACGGGAACAAAAATGCCCACGGCCGCAAATGTCAGGAAAGCAAAAGTGTGGGCCGTAATGTCCGAATCGCAAATTTGGACATACTTTCCGATTTAATATTTGAATTTTCTTAAAACAATTTGCTTTAATGATGATAATTTTACTGCTAGAACAATGTGTGAGTGTGCAGCATAACAAAATAGAAAAGTAAACAAGCCCGTAAAACATTCAGTCCATTTTCACAACTCCAACTTTTGCAGGACGTATCGGGCGGTTGTGCAAGCTGTAGCCAATGTTCAGGACGTGCGCGATGTGACCAGCGGGGTATTTCGACTGTAAATTGTTCCGTAGTTTTTTTGTTGTTGTTAACATTTTATGCTAAAATCGATTAAATTTGCTTTGCCTGATCCGTCGGGATTTCGTACACAGCCTCATGCAAATTTGGGTTAAATTTCTGTCCTTCCGGCCGAACGGGCACAAGTCCATGCTTGGAGAATGTCTTGAGCAGAACTTCCTTGGTCATTTTGAGGCCTGTTTGCAAACTGTCGACAGAAGCGTCACGAATTTCCACCTTTTCCAGAGAAAGCAAAGCTAAGTCCAACACATCAGCCACCTAAATTCTGAGAGTGTCTTTAAATCCTTCAACAGTTTAGCCCCGCAACGGCACTTTATTTAAACATCGAATTGTTAAACGGCATTTTGGATTATGGGAGTATTTGAAACTAGAGTAGGACAACCCTGTTTTTCGGTTAACGGGGTGCAGGGCGTTCAAAACCGGGTTTTCAAAATTTTAAACAAATTCTTTAAAATTGTCAAAATAAACCGGGGTCGTATAAAAAAAAACCCGGTTAACCGGGTACATTAACCAAATCCCCAAATCCCGGTTTTAAAACTGGGATTGTCCTAGTATTTGAAAGTGTACATAACCGACTGATTAGCTTAACAATCATTACTAAATTCACTTACCTCCAACAAATCCTTGCAAAACGGCTGAATTGCAAACACTTTGGCCTCCTCAATTTGCCGCTGACTTCGTTTGCGCAAATTTTCCATGTCCGCAAGCGCCCTTTTGTATTTGTCKGTCAACACATCAATTTCGGCGACCAATTCGTCCGCATTTCGCTCAGGACARGTTTCATCCGCTTAAAAGTAACTTTTACATTTTCTGAACAAAATTCAATATTTACATCGGCAAAAATATTTTCCAAAAAAAATCCGGTCCGGCCGGGTACAGGATCCGAGTGTTAGAAAAACCAGGACTTTTTTTTTTGACCCGGGCCCGGGTCTGTTTGAGCTGAGAAAACTTTAAAATTCTGAGTTCTACTCACTCACCCAAATGTCGTGTCAAGTGATAAGAACGCAAAGAGCGCGGATCGGAGCGAGCGAGCCGAAGCAAAGCAAATTGCCCACGCAGTCCTGAAGAAAAATGTTGCGCAATTTTTGTGCAGAACATTTGACAATTCCAGATTAAATTTTTATGTGCGCTAAATTTTAAAATTTTTTTGTTTAATTTGTTTTTTGGACCCAAAAGCCTTCTTTTTTTTTTGCGTTAATGTACTTTTTAGAAATTTTTTCTGACAGCGTTCCTCTCTGCACCAAAAAATGGATTCTCGGGCTTTGCCCATCCCCGACCAGGGATCCCCGTCCCCCGGTTTTGCTCCCCGAAAACGGGGATCCCCGGTGTTTTTGTCGGAATTTTTTTTTTAAATGTCGGGCCGCATGTCGGATTATTTTTCGATTTTGCCAAGCCCTGATTTGTACGCAATTTTCTAGGAATGGGGTCGGAAACCCGGCCAAACCGAAAACGGGGACGCCCGGTTTAAAACGGACCGTAACCCCACCCTAGCTAGTTTTAAGCAATACCGAGAAACCGCTAAAGATGGTTTCACCAAGCAACAAACCAATTTTTAGTGGGTCTACTTGATGACAGATCGCCAAATTTTAATATTTGCAAGATTTTTGAAATCCTGTTTCAAAATCTCAACAAAAACAACAAAAATTTCTAACAAATACATAAGTTTCTCATCCTTTGACAACAAAAATCTTACAATTTAGTAACATTCAAAAGCTTAAGTGCAGAAGAATTAATGATTAAGCGGACTAGATGCTTCTATAACTTTTGAGAAGGTCTGAAAATAAAAATGTTCGAAAATTTCGACTTTTTCGTGATCAGTAAGTCTGTAACATTTTTGCAAGCTGCCTGGTCGATTAGCTTACCCATTTTCTTAACTCGTTTAAATTGTCAATATTCCGCACCTCTCTCCAGACCCGATCTCACGCCCTCTAGAAGTGAGGTTAAAACGGAACCCTAGCTACGGCACTTAGGCCTAAGGAGCCTAAAAGCGTGACTTTTTTTAATGGATCGAACCAGGCCGAGTTTACATGATTGCCTAGAAAATTTTACAATTCGTAACTTTATATTGCAACAATGAGTGCTAACAGAGGTCGTGGACGTGCAGCTTCAGCTGCTTATCATCATCAACAGATGGCAGGTAAACAAGGTTTTATTTTCCTCCGTAGAGTAGGTAGTTTTTCTTTGATTTGTTATTACGCGGTTGTCAAATTTTTGGTAATCGACGATGTGCAATGCGGTTTTGCATCCTAGAACCACCGGTTCGTGGCTCCGGGCGCGGAGGTTATGGACGTGGAATGGATGTTCAACAACGTCAGCAGGAAACGACTCCGTCACCGTCATTGCGTGGAGCGCGAGGCGGTCGTGGCGTCGGCGAACATCGCCACGAACATCAGCCACCAGCTACTTCACCGGCGACTCCGCTTTCTGCCGTTAACCCGTCCGTCGTTGATCCGACTCCTCCGGCGCGTGGACATCGTCCGCCAATGAGTCGTTATGGTGCGTATGCTGCATTCACGAAACAGCGTGAAGAATTGGAACAGGTTGTTTTGATTATAACCATTTACCATATGTTAATTGCGTTACTGTGTATTCAGAAGCCGGTGGGACCTACTGAAAAGGATGAACCGAAGCATCCTCTGCTTGACAAAGTTGTGTTGCGTATGCAGGAACACAAAAAGGCTGAGGAGGAGAGTACCAATAGCCAAATTCAAGAAGTGGTGGTGACATCATCACAGCATGATGGAGGACACGAGCAGCAGGGAGGAGGGGAGAATTCAGTTGTTGTGGGTTAGTGAGTTTAATTTCGAACCCAAAAATTTAAGAATTAACAATTTATATATGAATGATTTGACAGCAGTTAGCCGTGAGTCGACCTGCCGCGAGTGTCTCTTCCGCGCGGAATTTGTTCATTTGGTGCGATCGATCGGACTCCTTTTGACTGGATTCGGAAATGCCATTGGTGGCGGGCGCAACATCGAGCAAAACCATCACGGAAATGCCAATGGTGACGGGCACAACAACGAGCAAAACGGTCGCTAGAGACCAGGGTCCCTGCCTATGTTTGATGGATGTGAAGGAATTACCAGATTTTTACATTCAAATTTACTGATTCGAACCATGTTCAAATGGAGATCGTTCATACCAAATTTTTGCTTTGGTCTTGTTTCTACTTGTTTTTCATACTTCAATATATAAAACAATTTTGTTTTTATTGCATGACTTCACTCGTGTTAATATTGTAAGACAGGGACGAACTGAGGCACCGGGGGGGGGGGAGGGGGGGGTGGGTTAAGCGGGATCACAAAATTCGGTAATGGTAGAGAATTGGGGTCCCGACGGAAAATTTTTTTAGAAATTTAAGAAGTGTGTTTTCTAGGGTAAAATAATGCGAGGAACACGAATCCGGCTCGGATTTTGCGAATGTCGAACCCCGAACCCGAATTCGAACATTTTTTGAAATTTCGGACATGTGAAAAATAATTTATGCATGAACCCAAAAAGGTTAAAATCTTCAGAAAATGCACGGAAAGGTTTGTAATAATAAGAAAACAAAACAATTCAATCGTCAACGGGGACCTCATTTTAAAAATTTAGCCTCATCGGACTATCAAAAAACCACAAAATGAGGCTAAAACCTCAAATCTGGAGGCCCTGGTCAAAATGGAGGTCAGTTTTGGCTTCTACGGCCCATTCAACCCCTAAAAACACTTATAAAAGGCGATAACAGATTTTTTGAAAAAGTTTTCAAAAATCATAGATGTTGAAATCATGTATTAGTTGATGTAATATGGTAAATCTGATGTCAGATTCGTGATCAGCGACCTCGATAACCCCCGAGTACTTCTTAGAATTGCATAAAACCTTCATTTAAAAATAAAAAAA
>MEIZ01000008.1:710945-726789 GCA_001723225.1 Globodera ellingtonae | reverse complement strand
ATCACTAACCACTACACCACCAGTTCATATGTGACTTTCGGGTCCTAAATCCAATACATAACTGAAAATCCTGGTCCGATTACCAGGATTCAGGACAGGATCAGGATCCTGATTCAATTAGCCGGATCAGGATCAGGATTTGGACTGACCAGAATCAGGATTTACCAGGATTAAAAATCCTGTTTTCAGGATATCCTGATCCTGGTGCTTCGACGAAAATACCAGGATTCCGGATCAGGAGTCCTGGAAAATCCTGCCAGGACTCCTGCCCTGTCCGGGCTCTACTACTTTATATGGTTCTGCTGGAACGGTGGCCAACTCGATTTCGAGTAGGGGTCAACTCCGTCTGGCCAACTCCGTCTGAGGAACATTTAGCAGCTCATATCTTTTTGCAAGACTGACCAATCTTCATAATCTATATATCATTCGAAAGCTCTAAATGATTAGAAGATATATGTCAGCAACAATGAGCCGGTTCAATGCAAAAGTTATAAATGCAAAAGTGTAAAAATCGGGCTTTTTCATTATTTTCTGGTCTTAACTTTGTTCAATTTTATCCAATTTTGAATGCCTACACATAGCTTCTTCTTATTACGGCCTTTCGAATGATACATAGATTATGAAGATTGGTCAGGCTTGAAAAAAGTTATGAGCTGCTAAACGTTCCTCAGACGGAGTTGGCCCGCTTCGCTCGATTTCTGCTGTAATTCTAACATAACGCCAAAGCTCAATGCCATATTTAATTGCTATTTCCATCGTTAAGTTATAGTGTTCAACTTTAGCTTAATTTCGAATTATCCATCTATCTAAAATACTTTACAAGCTTTGATTAAATGTGGGCGAAACGTCTGTTTTTTTTGTTACCGAGCGAAATGTCCGGACACCCACAATTACCCGTATAATCTCCTTCACTTTTACCGAATTATTAAATTTGTCGCCTAGGATAGATTCCTAACTTTTTCATTTTAGCGTATTTTTTTTCAAAGAACTTTTATTTGAAATGGCTGAAGGAAGCGAAGAAGTGAACCCAAAGGTTAAGTTTTTTATACATTTTTTTCAAATTTGTTTTTAGGCATATCCATTGGCGGACACTCAGCTGTCTCAGAAACTGCTCGATCTTGTCCAGCAGGCGATGAATTATCATCAGCTGAAAAAGGGTGCTAACGAGGCAACGAAAACACTGAACAGAGGCATTGCAGAAGTATACAATTCAATTATAGACTAAATTTAAAAAAAATCATCTGCCTTTGACACACCGAAGGCCCTCCACAAAAATGTTAAATAACGATGAAGAAGGCGGGTAATCCTGTCTCATTGAACAAACTTATGAATAGCCCTTTCATAGCACATGTATAGCTTTATGAATGAAACATCATCCACTGATAATTTGGATTCTTAGATAATTATACTGGCAGCCGACGCGGAACCATTGGAGATCATTTTGCACTTGCCACTGCTTTGTGAGGACAAAAATGTGCCTTATGTGTTTGTTAAGAGCAAGGTAACTAATGGCAAGGCTTATTTGGAACAATTGTCCAGCAACTCAAAACTTTTTTAGGCCGCACTTGGGCGCGCATGCGGGGTGACTCGACCGGTAATTTTGCGAGTTTGAATCCTTGGGTGAACTGCAGCAAACGCCCCACTCCAAAGCGGCATAAATTACATACCAATCGCGTTGTCTTGACGAGTCAATGGAAAAGAAGGTCAAAAGTTTAGGAAATGTGTTTCCCCGGTTTTTGAACCACTTAAACATGGCCAAAGGCCTAAGCCTAACGAACACCAAGCCAGGTTGGCTTAAGCCTTTCCTTCCGATTGACTAGTTTCACCCCTAGACCGATAGTACATCGAGCTGCCGATTGATACCAATTTTGTACAGATTGGTGCACGGGAAGACACAGAATTTATGTGAAAAAATCCAATACTTTTGACCTGACAAAACGATTGGTATGTAATTTATGCCGTTTTGAGGTGGGCGTTCACTGCAGTTTATCCGAATTCTTTTTTGCTAAATTTGGTTTTTATGCGGTATGTCAAAAACTCCTGTCTATGATAAATTATTCGTCAAATTTCAGGTGATTGCCACTTCAATCACCCAGAATGAAGGGTCTCAGTTGAAGTCTCAAATTCAGAAGGTCAAGGAAGATGTGGAAAAGTTGCTCATCTGATGGAAAAAGCGAATGTTCTTTTACGTTTTATTTGTTGTTGCGAAAGCGAATAAAGTAAAAAATACAGCCCCTACACATGACCGCAAATGTCCAAAAAGCAAAAGTCTGGGCCGTAATGTCCGAAGCAAATTGGGGCATACTTTTTCCGAGTTAATATATGAATCTTCTTAAAACGAGTTTTAATGATGATACTTTTACTGCTAGAACAATGTGTGAGTGTGCAGCATAACAAAATAGAAAAGTAAACAAGGCCGTAAAACATTGTCCATTTTCGCAACTCCAACTTTTGCGGGACGTATCGGGCGGTTGTGCAAGCTGTAGCCAATGTTCAGGACGTGCGCGATGTGACCAGCGGGGTATTTCGACTGTAAATTGTTCCGTAGTTTNATTTGTTTTTAGGCATATCCATTGGCGGACACTCAGCTGTCTCAGAAACTGCTCGATCTTGTCCAGCAGGCGATGAATTATCATCAGCTGAAAAAGGGTGCTAACGAGGCAACGAAAACACTGAACAGAGGCATTGCAGAAGTATACAATTCAATTATAGACTAAATTTAAAAAAAATCATCTGCCTTTGACACACCGAAGGCCCTCCACAAAAATGTTAAATAACGATGAAGAAGGCGGGTAATCCTGTCTCATTGAACAAACTTATGAATAGCCCTTTCATAGCACATGTATAGCTTTATGAATGAAACATCATCCACTGATAATTTGGATTCTTAGATAATTATACTGGCAGCCGACGCGGAACCATTGGAGATCATTTTGCACTTGCCACTGCTTTGTGAGGACAAAAATGTGCCTTATGTGTTTGTTAAGAGCAAGGTAACTAATGGCAAGGCTTATTTGGAACAATTGTCCAGCAACTCAAAACTTTTTTAGGCCGCACTTGGGCGCGCATGCGGGGTGACTCGACCGGTAATTTTGCGAGTTTGAATCCTTGGGTGAACTGCAGCAAACGCCCCACTCCAAAGCGGCATAAATTACATACCAATCGCGTTGTCTTGACGAGTCAATGGAAAAGAAGGTCAAAAGTTTAGGAAATGTGTTTCCCCGGTTTTTGAACCACTTAAACATGGCCAAAGGCCTAAGCCTAACGAACACCAAGCCAGGTTGGCTTAAGCCTTTCCTTCCGATTGACTAGTTTCACCCCTAGACCGATAGTACATCGAGCTGCCGATTGATACCAATTTTGTACAGATTGGTGCACGGGAAGACACAGAATTTATGTGAAAAAATCCAATACTTTTGACCTGACAAAACGATTGGTATGTAATTTATGCCGTTTTGAGGTGGGCGTTCACTGCAGTTTATCCGAATTCTTTTTTGCTAAATTTGGTTTTTATGCGGTATGTCAAAAACTCCTGTCTATGATAAATTATTCGTCAAATTTCAGGTGATTGCCACTTCAATCACCCAGAATGAAGGGTCTCAGTTGAAGTCTCAAATTCAGAAGGTCAAGGAAGATGTGGAAAAGTTGCTCATCTGATGGAAAAAGCGAATGTTCTTTTACGTTTTATTTGTTGTTGCGAAAGCGAATAAAGTAAAAAATACAGCCCCTACACATGACCGCAAATGTCCAAAAAGCAAAAGTCTGGGCCGTAATGTCCGAAGCAAATTGGGGCATACTTTTTCCGAGTTAATATATGAATCTTCTTAAAACGAGTTTTAATGATGATACTTTTACTGCTAGAACAATGTGTGAGTGTGCAGCATAACAAAATAGAAAAGTAAACAAGGCCGTAAAACATTGTCCATTTTCGCAACTCCAACTTTTGCGGGACGTATCGGGCGGTTGTGCAAGCTGTAGCRAATGTTCAGGACGTGCGCGATGTGACCAGCGGGGTATTTCGACTGTAAATTGTTCCGTAGTTTTTTTGTTGTTGTTGGCATTTTTACGCAAGAAGCGATAAAATTTGCCTGTTGGATAGGTCATCAATATCTATTCTGCAAGCATTGATCAGTACGGATGCGATCGTTCGACAAATCCTCCTCCTCCTCCTCCACCACCGTAGTATCCGCGCATCGGCCCTCCCCCGGCGGGGAATCTGCCCGGCGGCGATGGTCCTCCAGCAAATGCGCCCGGTGGTAATCCACTTCCCTGCGGGCCTTTTGGCGCATGGCACGAATTGCATTCCGTACGGAACGCAAAATTGACATTACCGCACCTGAATTGCAGCAAACGAGCCCAAGTTTTGACAATTATCCAATCAGTACGGGCAGTTCCAATCGCCCTGACGCATTTCCAGGCCGCCCCCGCCACGAGCACCAGCTCCTCCTCTTCCGCCACGAGCACCAGCTTCTCCTCTTCCGACACGAGCACCAGCTTCTCCTCTTCCGCCACGAGCACCAGCTTCTCCTCTTCCGCCTCCGCCACGAGCACCAGCTCCTCCTCTTCCGCCACGAGCACCAGCTTCTCCTCTTCCGCCTCCGCCACGAGCGCCGAATGCACCGCGACCTCGCCCGTCGCCTCTGGCACGACCTCCCCGGGGAYTGAATACGCCACCTGAGCACAATCAATATAAGTATGTCCTATTAACTTGCAAAATGRCTGAAATGCACCATCCGAACTAACAGTTCGCAAAATTTGAGTACCGCCACCTCTGGCTTTTTTCCAAAATACAAAGAAAAATGCTTTATTCTGCAAAATMTTGGTGAAATTTCTTAACAAAAATCTCAAAATTTTCCCTGGCGGCGCTTATCAGCACCGCCAGGCTCTCCTTCCCAGAAAATTCTTGGAAAGGGTCGGACACTTAATACCCGTACCCGCAATTTCAACAATATGCGTTGTCAGAAAATTAATTTTTTTAGTGTTTCGATAAAGAAAAATTTCTCTTTTGAAAAATTCCGGTTGAAAATTTTGATCCCGGTTTTTCTGGCCTGGGTTTTTCCCAAAAGTCCCGGTTCCATTCAACCCTACTATAAAGCCATTTTTATAGAGGTGAACGAGTTGGGTAAAAGTGAACGAGTCGGGGTAGGTTACAAAGGCGGCGCCAGAAATTTTTTTTCAGGGGGGGGGCCCGATCCAAAAAGTAACTTGTATTTATTTTTGTTAAGCAATTTTTCGAAAAAATGTTCGTTTTTTAAGAGTGCATTTTCGTTTTTACTTCATTTTTGTTAAGGAATTTTCAAGCGATCCGGATAAAATTGGTCCAAAAATGATGCAAAAAAATAAGGCCCCCCTTGGTTTTTTTCTCAAGAAAATTTTCGGGGGGGGGCCTCCGGGCGCCGCGCCGAGGTGAACAAGTTGGCGTAGTTTGGTTTTTACCTTTCATTTGCTGGTTAATTTCCTGCAAAAATTTTTGGTCACCAATGCTAATTTCCTCGTTGAAGTGAGAAAGTCCATGAATCTGCTTCCAATGATGTTGGGGTTCGCACTAAATATTGGTGATAATTCATAAGCTTCAAAATTAAATTTTAAAAAACGCAAATAATGACGACAAGAATAACCTTTCCCGACTCTTTGTGTGCTTTAAAGCACAGCACTGAGCAAGTGCGAACTAAACACTGCGGACATTTGTATTTTCTGCAATTATCCATCGAACAAACAAAACAAGAAGCAAGCTGTGATTCTCCCAAATAACGCTGTTTGACGGTGTCCAACGCTTTTTGCACTTGTCTTTCGGTTTCCGAATAGTCCCACTGCGAGCAGAACACAACATTGCTTTTGGCAATCCGTTGATCATTGGGAAATTGGTTGTCGATCCTTCCACAGGCCTACACAAAAGGGGAAATTCATTTATATGCGCCTTTGATTTGTTCGTTCTCAAAATTAAATTGTGTAAAAAATAAAGATTTKAAGACTCTCGCTATTAGACTTAGAAGAAAGCTAAATATTGTGTTTACGAATGGTGAGCATATAGGAACCTTGTCTTCGGACACTTTGTCTCGTACACAAACGCGTTCGATCGCCACCTTTCTTGGTACGAACACCGTCCAAACTTGGTCAACATAATCGGCCCATCCGGCTTCTAACAAAAGCGCTGCGTCAATGACGGCAATTTTCTTCTTCGTTTGTTTAATTGTCGCCCTGACACTCTCCACGACCACCGGCCATACCAAAGCATTGAGTTGTGCGAGCTTTTCCTAGAACAAATGTTTTGGCATTTTGTATTAAAAAGCATAAGGACATTGACAAAAGATTATAAGAAAAATGGAGCAGAGTGACACATTTAGTGGTAGAAAGCGCTGTGATGCCGCCGTGAATTTTTTTTTGTAAATTCTATGGATTTTTGTTTAATTTGGCATCTTTCATCAACTCTGTTCCCCCCAAACCCGCCCTCACCTTGTTGCCGAACACAATATCGGCCAAACGATTTCTGTTGATGTTGTTGTTCTCCACAATTTCTTCGCCGAATTCTTGCTTCAACTTCAGTCTCAGCTCCTCGTTGTTCTCATAAAGTTTGTGGACAAGCGAATCGCATTCAATAACCTTAAACAAATGTATGAAATGTTTAAAGGAAAAGCCATTTTGAATTACACCTCGCAGCCTTTGTCGGCCAAATACTTGGCAATATGAGTTTTGCCCGACGCAATTCCGCCGGTCAAACCGATCACGTAATGTTCGCCGGAGATCGCTTCCTTTGGCTTTCGAGGTTCGGCCAAAACGGTGCCCAAAAGTTCTCTCCTTTTCAAACTGGAACTGATCTTATTCTCCTTCAACACGGCGTCGGYACACTCGTTTTTCAACACGTCCACCAAACAAATGTCCAAATTGTTGAAGCCATTTTCCTGCAAAAAATAAAATCACCTAATTAGAACCGTTCCCCTTTCAAAACGTACCACTCTTTTGGCATTGACCGCTTTGCCGCCTTTTAGTGTCTCTTCACTGACCACAATTGCTTGAAAATGATTGCCCTCAATTGCCGGTCCAAACGGGTCATAAATGGGCTGTGCATTGCAAGAAATGCCGTCCGAAATGTCCTCAATGAACTCCACCACGGAACGACACCGCTTTCCAACAGGCTCAAGCAGTTCGCAAAGAATTTTACCTGAACTTTTTACACCGATACTCCGACGGCCGAATGTCAGAATGACTGACTTTCATTCATCTTTCCATCCGTCACACCGCAAGTAATTTGTTTTCTGGCGAGCATTGCGGCTTCAGACAGCAACACTTTGTGCCCGTTGTGTAACCGATCAAAGGTTCCGCCCAAAACAACGTGCTCATAGCGCTTGCCGGCATGATTTGCCGCAGTAAGATTTTCCATGCTGTAGACCGGACCGTTCTCCTCGCGRAGCATTGGAAAACTCGGGCGGTCTGGATCCTTAACCTAAAATCAAATCAAAAATATGCACTTTTAACCTTAGGATTCAAACAAACTTCGTCATAGAAAACACGATCAACGGGAATATTGCGTTTTATGTCCAGCAAAACTCGGAGATCAATTTGGGGTTCAATTGTTGAAGCGTTCAAATAAATTGTCGGAAGCAGCGCCCGAATGCCTTCCATTTCCTCCAAATGCACATAAAGTCGTTGACGAACCTTCGGTATTGTGATTTTCAAGAGTCGTGTCAATTTTTGGCGAATCAACGCTTCATTTCCGCGCAACACGAGGAGGCCAACATCAATGACAGCACTCCCCTCCATTCTTAGTTATAATTGCCCTAAAAGGCATMTAAATTTAGGCTTTTGATTATTAAAAAAGAAAATAAATTGATCTGAACATGCATAGGCGGGAAAATGTGAAATGAGAGATGCTAAGTTTCATTTTTTTTCGAGAGAAACGCTATCAGCAGACTGATCTTTCATCGATGGGAAAATTATAAATTTGTGCGTAAAAATCTGCCGAGAATGAACGGAAATGTTTGAATATTGAAAGTCGTCGATTATACCTAATTGACAGGACTGCTACTTTTAGGGTTTTAGTCGAATTCGGTGCGAACGGGATTCCCGTCTCGTTAAATTTGAAATCCCCCGTGATGTTACGATTTCTGGGYCAATTGCGGAATCAAAAACAAAGAGAATGAACGACGAATAATTGGAAGTTTACGAAATTATACATATGTTGTTCTTGAAATTTTTGTTTGTTTCATGTAACTAGAAGAGAAAACCTCCCTTCGAAATCGATCCACGGGTCGTAGTATGAGAATTTATCAGTGGTATACAGTGAATGCACATTAACGATACGATACAATAACTGACAATGAGACCGGGCTGTTACCAGACATGGTCACTACACAAATACATACAATAGGTGATATTGACATGGGAATACATATATGGTTGGTTCTCTCCTGATTCCGTCGTATTGGGCGCCAACACTGCTGCTGTTCGTCATCGCTTCTCCTCACTCGTAGGTGCTATGGCCCGGCTCAGGAACGTTCTGAAATGGGAAATTGTTAATGTTTTGCTGACAAATGAGTCCGAACTCAACATACCGGGTCTTCGTATCCACCCCCAGGCGTTGCAGTCGGTTGAGCTGGCGCACGGGCGACAGTCGGTTGAGCTGCTGCTCCCGGCGATGCCATGTATGCACTTTGGGCGCCAGTCGGTTGAGCTGCTCCTGCTCCCGGCGACGACATGTAGGCGCTCTGCTGGTTACTCATGTCGAGATGAATTGTGCGACGGAAGGTGTTGACGAGTCTGGCGTTGTGCACTGAAGTCGCTGCTGTGTTGCTGTTGAATGTTGGGCAGTGGGGAGGAATGCCTAAACCATATTGCCTTTTATACACATTTTACCTGTCCAATTTTATCAAATATTGTTAGGTAAATAATGCTCGGCAAGGGTATATAAGACCGACTTTCTCAGCCAACGACCACACAACAACAACAACAACAACAACAACAACATCATCATCATCAACCGTCAAGCGATCTTCGTCAACCAGCCGGCAACGTTTATCTTCATTTCATTGAGCGGACGCACGACAACACTACACAATCATGGTGGAGGAATTCTACTTTGGACAAGAGACGCCACCGACTGAGCCAGTGCGCCGCGACACTCTGAGCAATGCCAGATTGGACATGATCATCGACAAAGTCCTTCGCACGACTTTCACGGAGTTCACGACGATTGTGAGTTTTGGTTGGGCTTTCCTTTCCCAAAAACTTTTGGTCCGTCCCTTACAGATCGGCCCAGACGACATTCGTCAGCTGTGCGAGACCACAACCAACGTTCTCAAGACGCAGTCTTCACTCGTCGAGATCCAACCGCCACTGGTCGTCTGCGGCGACATCCATGGACAATTCTCGGATTTGAAGCGGATCTTCGCAGTGGAGGGCCTCCCATCGGACAAAAAATACATGTTCCTCGGGGACATCGTCGACAGAGGCAGACAGAATCTGGAGACAGCAGTGCTTCTCTTAGCCTACAAGGTAAGAGAAGAAGCATTCATTTTGGCAGCTCGTGGACTAATCCTCCCCCATTTCAGGCCAGATACCCGGACAAGTTCATGCTGTTGCGCGGCAACCACGAGACCAGTAACATCAACAAAAAGTGAGGAATAAATTTTTGAGTCTTCTTCTGATCTAATTTTTTTCTATTTAGCTATGGCTTCTATGGTGAAATCGCCCGCCGTTATGGACCGCAGCATGCTCATCCCCTCTGGACGGTCTTCAATGACACCTTTGCTTGGCTCCCGTACCTCGGACTGATCGGAAAGAAATTTCTGTGTGAGTTTAAAAATTTGATGGGGATGGGGACGGCAAATAAAGTTCAATTTTATTTCAGGTATGCATGGTGGCATTGCTCTCGCTATGCACAGTCTGCAGCAGCTGCGACAACTGCGACGCCCGTTGACCGAACCGCCAAATCCGTCATTGGAGCTCGACATCCTCTGGGCCGATCCTCAACCGGGCCTGAGAGGCCAGCGTCCAAGCCCGCGCGGGGCAAGCCATCAGTTCGGAGAAGATGTCGTCGCCACCGTCTGCCAGCAGCTCGGAGTTGACATGATCATCCGTGCCCACCAGGTATMGTTGATTTTTTTTTTTTGATCAGCAACAATTTTGTAACTGTTTCTTTTTTTAGTGCATCCCGAGCGGAACGGAGTACTTCGCAAGCAACCGACTCCTCACCATTTTCTCGGCTCCTGGCTATGTTGGTCGGAACTCGGGCGCCACTATGAGAGTTGATGGGAACTTCGTCTGCTCGTTCAATTTCTTCCCGGCAGTCTGAGGAGGCGTGCAGGAGGATGACTAACAATCGGACAACGGAGGGATTGAGCTGGTGGGAGAGTTGTGATCAGAGTTTTTGTCGATTTGTCTATTCCCTCTGATATGTTGTATGCTCATCAAACCCATAATCCATAATATTGTCTTCATATCATTGTGACATCCTTTTATGTGGTCCGTCCGATACCGCCACTCATATTTGTTGACTGAACGTGTTCCCCCTGCTACATATGTATGTCAAATAACTTGTAATATTGTCATTGATTGTGGTCTCATTTTTATGCGACATAAATATGTATAATCGAATGTGAAAAAAGCCTTTAATGAATTTTTAGTCCGTTTGCAGAGTCCCTGGTTATTACTGTTTAGTCGAGTTAGGCGGGAATGGGATTCCCTCCCGTTAAATTTGAAATTCCCGATGCGGTCGTCTTAGAAAAGCACAAAGATTGGAGTTTTAGAATTTTTAAACTTTTGCCCACCATTTTGAGCTTTGTCCACTCGCTACTTTTTTTCAAGCTTTTCAAAGTCAAATAAAGCAGTTTTAATATCATCGAAAGCTTACAATTAGTAGAGCAACTTCGGCATGTGTTATTGCAATTTATTGCGTGTAGAAATTTCAATTATGTTCATTCAATTTTAAAGCAGTTCTTGGATAAAGACTGTTTAATTGACTTTTTCAACCTTTTCCTTTGTTCATACAATTTTAGCAGTCAGATGACGAACCAGGCAGCCAAACGAATAGCGGAAAAGGCCGCAATTGTCGCCCGGGCGGAGCAGTTTTACCGGCTTATTCAGGTTGAATATCGGTGTGCTCTCAGTTTGTGTCATGGGCGTTGTTTTGTTTTGTTTTGTTTTAGCAAGGAGTTAGCGCGGCGAAGGCAAACCAACAAACACAGGGCGAATTCAAGGAAATGCTGGATCGTTATACTCAATTGGCATCCGAYCAGGCCAAAATGCGTGCTCAACCGACGCATCCTGGYGAATCCAKGGAGCAGTGGCAGAAACATTTGGACGAGCTGACCGAGCAGTGCAAAATGTCKATCATGATGGCAATAAAGTTAGCCGTTCATTTATTGGCAAACATTTTATTATTCAATAAAGTAGAAAGGATTTTGCGGACAATTTCGTCACTGATGAGGAGCAGCTCCAACGGGACTACATCGAGAAAAGAGCGCGACAAGTCTTGGAATTGAAAACGAAAGGCGCTGACTCCACGTACACGAAGATGTTCTCGGGCCGCTTACCTGATGACTTTAAGCCGTTGTTTGTTGGCGATCTTGAGGAACGGCCGTTGAAATTTTGGAGAGAATGGGACGAACGGAGGACTCGAATTGTGGGCCAAGCATTGGGCCCGAGMAATTTGTTTGAGGAACAAATGCAATGGACGAAGAAGGGAATGATGTGGCCATATCCCATCGACAACGACTTCATGGCAGGCGAGGAAGAAAATGTGAGCAAATTTATTTGCGTTTCGATTTTTTAGGAATAAACCCCCAAAATGACAACAAAAAAATTTTTGTAACCGTATCAATGCGCAATCGCTTCCGACTTTGGGTTTTGATGGCATTGTAATTATTTGAACAAGAGATCGACAAGCAACGGGATTCCCGGTCCCATTCCTGRACTTTTTGCCGATCGGGAAAAATGCGGGATTCCCGACCCGTTATTGAAGTTCCTGTTTCCGCAATTTTTATTTTAACGGAGACTAATTTGATTGAATCTTTAGGTGAGTTTCGCTGACCATGTGTTTTTGGAGTCGGAAATGGCCAAATACAAATTGCCTCGCACAGGCCCAATTGCTCAGTTCATGGAATTGGTGTTGAACGGTTTGTCAAGGAATCCGTTCATGTCTGTTACGGTATAACAACACACTGATGTTTGGTCTCCCCCAATTTAAAATGCTGAACATTCAGAAAAAGCGAGAGCACATTAAGTGGTACGCCGAATATTTCACTGATGCGCTCAAGGGGAAATACAAAGAATTGTTTGTCTGATTTTGTTTCAATTTTTCATTTAAAATCATTTCGATGGATAAAACAAAGCATGTGATTTTATTTTACTTATTAGAATATGTTACGAATGACTTGAAATATTAATTTTTTACGACATTTTGTTGGCTTTAGCCGTAGAATTGGAGAAAAATGTGTAAGACAAAAATTAACGTCGTAAAATGAGGCGCTTATGGAATATCAGACCGCTTGTCTGTCGGACGTTTTGTCGATTTCGCCACCGGACATTCTGTCCACTACGTTTTGTGTGTAACTGATCCAGAATTGGACATACATATTTTTATCATAAAAAAATATTGATCTGAGTGAATAAATGTTTTTTATGCAAATGGTTAGTAAACAGCTACATACAACTATTTAATTAGGGCAGAAGGAATTCAGGTAGTGTATGAAAATGAAAGAATAAAAAAATGTAAGCGTAAGGCAATTCTGGGATTGGTGCGTTTTAAGTAGTGGAAGTAGGCAAAATGTTTTGTTTTCATTAAAAGACAAGAGCGTAAAGAGGGACTTCTAAGTGAGCTAAACATGCAAGCTTTTTGACTCCATGCATGAAGGTGTCTCAGTGAAATGACCCAAACACCCCCGTCTTTTATAAGTAATCACGGAGGCTTAAAATGCAAATAAGATAACCTCGGGGGTACGCCCTTGCCTTTGCTAATGTAAATGTTACAATTGTTGACGACGCGATAATAAAAACAACGGTAAAGCTGCTGCTTAAGGGGCCAATCAGTGTCCCATTTTTTCAAGAATCGGTATGACTTGGTCAAAGTTCGGTCGCCTCCCGGGGTCTTCATTTAGACAAATGTTGATCAGACGGAACATATTCCGCGATATGCCCGGCGGAATTGTTACACGCAGTCCRTCCAGTGCAATTTTCATCCCAATTTCCATGGGCGACAGGTCCGAGAAGGGCACCTAAACAAATTGTGTTGATGATCAATAATTAATTACACATTCAATGGCAGACAACACAACAAAAGTCCCAATTCCCAATATTAAATGACCAAAAACCCCTTTAAAAAATTGGTTTGAGAAGAAAGTGAACATTTATTTAGGTAATTTGTATGGCTATTGGTTAAAGTAAAAAGAAATCACTTCGCGTGTGTTCAGCTCCCACAGCAGAATGCCAAAACTCCACATGTCCGCCGCARGAGTGTTCAGTGTTTCGGGCGACCGTTGCAATGCTTAAAATAAAATCAGCAATTAAAATTAATCACAATCGAAGGAATCATCGGAAACAAAACAAAACGAAAAAAAGGACTTTTGTCCACCATTTTTTGTCTAAAAATTGTTTTGTATACCTTCCGGTGCCAACCAAGCGGGCGAATACAGTCTTCCGACCTCTTGGAACGAAAATTTTGTGTCGGCCATGGACATTTTGGCCGAAAGGTCCTCATCAATGACGACATGCTTTGAGCTCAAATAATACCGAAGCACCGGCTGGTCCAACGAGTGCAAGAAGGACATTCCACGGGCAATGTCGAGAGCAAAACGAATTGCCTGGTTGTGGTCAATTACGACCGCTGAAGCAGTTCAGTTTGGTCTCTCTGTCTCTCTCTCTCTGTTTGAAAAAATGAGCTCACAGGACTGCTCGTGCAACACATTGTAGAGGGAACCGAACGGCATGAACTGGCTGATCACGATCAATTGCGGCGGTTGGTTGACCACGGCGAGCACGGGGTTCACAAAGGCGCTCGCAAATATTCTAAAATTTGCATGGACAAAATTGTTTTTTGGCCACATAAATCATTCAATCACACACCTCAACTGCAGAAATTCGGTTGCAAAATCGCGCGATATTCGCGACGTCACGTTCGGCACGTTGAGCACGCGCGCGACAATGTCATTGCTTTGCCATTTGCCGCGATACAAAGTGCCCGAATGGGACTGCGCAATCGATTTGGTCAAAGCCAACGATTGGAGATCAACACCGGTGTAACTGGAGGAGAGGTTTGATGATCATTAATTTTGTACACTCTCAAAGAGGTAGCAAAAAAGAAAGTACTGCCCGAAAAAACAGGGGGCAAAACAGATAACAGATACCGTGACCATGTTGCATCTCTTGAGCGAAAGGTTTTCGAATTTTGCCATGTTTCGCCGCTGTATTGGATCTTTTGCTGTGGATTTTGTCCGTTACTCAAAGCGATCTCTGAAAAAAATGCCATCAGCCCCGACATTTATTTACAAAATGGGCTTTATTGTTTACAAAAAATGTTGTCCATTTTTGTTTAGGTTTCATAAAAAAGATCAAAACGTGCCATAGACGGACTGTCGGACTTGGGGTTGGCACACATCCAATGGAGTTAGTCCGCGTTTGTTGCAAATTGTTGTCAGTGCGCCGGAACGGATCAAATCCTTTAAAGTAAAAATCAAACGCTTTTGTTTTTATAACATTTATTTGAAAACAAATAAAAAAGTGATAAATTAACATTATAACTTGGACAGTAGCCAAAAAAGTTAGCAACGCTTTTGCTAGTTGAAAAAGAAAATAATTTTTAATTTCTTCAATAAGCTTTTTCTTTTTTAGCAAATAATACCTCACAAATTTGTTCGTATCCCCAAAAGCAAGCGTAATGTAACGGCGTCATTCCGTGCTCATTTTGAATGTTCACTTCCGCTTTTCTCAACAACAATTTCTGAATTGGTTAAATTAAAATTGCGGGCATGAAACATTTGATTAAAGCTCTAACCTAAAGACGAAATAACAAAATTGTGCAGAAATTCCAAACTGCATTTTTTTCTGGCCAAAATCCCAGGGTTTGGTCTAAACCTCGAAAARCCAGATTTTTTTRCCCACAAAAACTTCGGTTCTGAACAACTTTAGCTCTAACCATGGCACAAATAGGTTGACAAATTGTCATAAAATCAGTCAAAGACAACAACAAAAAAAAGAACACACCACGACAATTTGGCGATGTCCATGCGCAGCTGCCAGATGAAGCGCGGTGTCGTCGCCCATGTTCGTGGCGTTCACTCGTGCCCCCCGGGACAGAAGCATCTCCACAATGGACACATGGCCCTCCTTGGAAGCCCAATGGAGCAGTGAGAAGGCGTGATCATCCCTCAAAAGAAAGTAAAATCATCAACTAGTACAAGCAGACAAAGATGGACAACAACAACAAATATAGTGGCCGAATTACCCAACGTTCAGGTCGTGCTCCGAGTCGTCCAACCAGACGCGGACTTGGAACGCGTTGCCCTCGCGAACCCAACCAAAAATGTCCTGAAAAAAATGGGGTTAAATTAGCCACGTCCCCACATTTTGGTGCCCTCCTCTTCTACCTCCATGATAATGGGCACATTGGGCTTGTGCACTTTGTATGTTGGCGCTATTGACATGCCGCAATAATTGTTGTGGTATTTATTGAACACTTTTATTTAAAATTGAACCAAATTCCTCCCTATTCAGCCTCTAAACAACGAGATAGAGAATGGACACTTACTATAATGAATTTGCGGTTTTATTGGCTAATTTAAACACACACATCAATAAACAACAACCATTTGCACTTGTGGGACAGTAAATAGTGTTTTGAAGGGGAAGTAAAAGG
>MEIZ01000008.1:657238-675276 GCA_001723225.1 Globodera ellingtonae | reverse complement strand
GGGGGGGGCCCTGGCCCCCTTGGCCCCCCCCCCCTAGTTACGGGCCTGCTTTTAACATACTTTCTTGGAGAATGATAAAAGCGCGTCCCGTACTGTCGGATTTGCGTTGGCCAAACAAACAAAGTCATAAACACGAAAAGTCTCTTCTGGCACTGTTGGAAGTGCTGAGCTTAAAACATCCTGAAACAGCACAAAATGTCATTTGAATATGTGCCGGAAAACGGGCTCACCACCTTCGATAAACCAAAGCATTCGAAACAATCCGTCAAATCTTTTCGAGAAAACAATCCGTCCATGTCGGAGTCCCAAAGTTGCATAACAACTAAAAGGAATTACAGGCGATTAAACACGCAATAAWTGTTCCATTTCGTGGTGTCGCTTACATTTAATCCGTTCTGGTGCCGGCKCTTGACACAAACTGGACAAACCGTACACGTATTCTCTGAACCCGATTGACGAATTGTTGTTCTTGCTAAACAGTCGAAACACAGCGCTGGCGACCTCCATGCTTTGGGTTGCAAAAAGCACAACAGTTACAAAAGCGGGCTCGGGAATGCACATTGTGAGAGGATCGCACAGCTCCAAGAACATGCGTTCAAGCCACTCCATTTGGCAGAAATCAACTGGAATCAGGCGCTAATCTTGAATAAAATGTAGAGAAAAAATCTCACAATGAGTTTCATCGGCAAGTTCAGTGTACAATTCGATTTTGTCTTTGTCAGGCATCGCGATATTGCTGAAGACACACAGCGTCACAAAAAGGAACAAGTCCACTTAACCAACTCTCTGTGCAGATAAACAATATGAGAATACTTTTTTCCGAATTTGTTAAGGTCCTCGGCGCCCATCCCCGGTGTGAAGGGCTCGGTTAGAATTAAAGCAAGGAATTTTGAAAAATTCAAGATCCGGATTTGGAAATTACCAGGATCAGGAGTTACCAGGATCAAATCCTGGTTTTTCAGGATATCCTCTGATCTTGGTGCTTCGTCAAAAATACCAGGATTCCGGATAGGAAAGGATGCATGCGGGTGCATTTCCGGGATGCGGTAGATGAGACGAGATTAAAGAAATGAAAATATTTGAAAAATCTTTTTTAAAAAAAATGTTGAAAACGCCAAAACTTTTATCTTTAAATGCAAAAAACCTAATTTTCTTCCTTTTCTGGCTTAACCAGAGTTTTTTCTCGACTGTCAAATCAATTATAATCGGCGACATTCAAGATTCAATCATTTCCGTTCATTCTCGGCTGATTTTTACGCACAAATTTGTAATTTTCCCATCGATGAAAGATCAGTCTGCTGATATCTCTCGAAAAAAATGAATACTTAACATCTCTCATTTCACATTTTCCCGTCGATGCATGTTCAGATCAATTTATTTTCTTTTTTAATGAATCAAAAGCCTACATTTACATGCTTTTTAGGGCAATATTATAACTAAGAATGGAGGGGAGGGCTGCCATTGATGTTGGCCTCCTCGTGTTGCGCGGAAATGAAGCGTTGATTCGCCAGAAATTGACACGACTTTTGAAYATCACAATACCYAAGGTTCGTCAACGYCTTTATGTGCATTTGGAYGAAATGGAAGGCATTCGGGCGCTGCTTCCGACAATTTATTTGAACGCTTCAACAATTGAACCCCAAATTGATCTCCGAGTTTTGCTGGACATAAAACGCAATATTCCCGTTGATCGTGTTTTCTATGACGAAGTTTGTTTGAATCCTAAAAGTTAAAAGTGCATATTTTTGATTTGATTTCAGGTTAAGGATCCAGACCGCCCGAGTTTTCCAATGCTACGCGAGGAGAACGGTCCGGTCTACAGCATGGAAAATCTTACTGCGGCAAATCATGCCGGCAAGCGCTATGAGCACGTTGTTTTGGGCGGAACCTTTGATCGGTTACACAACGGGCACAAAGTGTTGCTGTCTGAAGCCGCAATGCMCGCCAGAAAACAAATTACTTGRGGTGTGACGGATGGAAAGATGAATGAAAGTCAGTCATTCTGACAATCCGCCGTCGGAGTATCGGTGTAAAAAGTTCAGGTAAAATTCTTTGCGAACTGCTTGAGCCTGTTGGAAAGCGGTGTSGTTCCGTGGTGGAGTTCATTGAGGACATTTCGGACGGCATTTCTTGCAATGCACAGCCCATTTATGACCCATTTGGACCGGCAATTGAGGGCAATCATTTTCAAGCAATTGTGGTCAGTGAAGAGACACTGAAAGGCGGCAAAGCGGTCAATGCCAAAAGAGTGGTACGTTGTGAAAGGGGGGGCGGCTCTGATTGGGTGATTTTATTTTTGCAGGAAAATGGCTTCAACAATTTGGACATTTGTTTGGTGGACGTGTTGAAAAACGACTGCCCCGACGCCGTGTTGAAGGAGAATAAGATCAGTTCCAGTTTGAAAAGGAGAGAACTTTTGGGCACCGTTTTGGCCGAACCTCGAAAGCCAAAGSAAGCGATCTCCYYSGAACATTACGTGATRGGTTTGACCGGKGGAATTGCGTCGGGCAAAACTCATATTGCCAAGTATTTGGCCGACAAAGGKTGCGAGGTGTAATTCAAAATGGCTTTTCCTTTAAACATTTCATACATTTGTTTAAGGTTATTGAATGCGATTCMCTTGTCCACCAACTCTATGAGAACAACGAGGAGCTGAGACTGAAGTTGAAGCAAGAATTTGGTGACGAAATTGTGGAGAACAACAACATCAACAGAAATCGTTTGGCCGATATTGTGTTCGGCAACAAGGTGAGGACGGATTTGGGGAAACAGAGTTGATGAATATTAAACAAAAATCCATAGAATTTACAACAAAAATTCACGATGGCATCACATCGCTTTCTGGCATAAAGTGTCTCTGCTCCTTTTCTTATAATCTTTTGTCAATGTCCTGATACTTTTTAATACAAAATGCCAAAACATTTGTTTTAGGAAAAGCTCGCACAACTCAATGCTTTGGTATGGCCGGTGGTCGTGGAGAGTGTCAGGGCGACAATTAAACAAACGAAGAAGAAAATTGCCGTCATTGACGCAGCGCTTTTGTTAGAAGCCGGATGGGCAGATTATGTTGACCAAGTTTGGACGGTGTTCGTACCACGAAAGGTGGCGATTGAACGCGTTTGTGTACGAGACAAAGTGTCCGAAGACAAGGTTCCTATATGCTCACCATTCGTAAACACAATATTTAGCTTTCTTCTAAGTCTAATAGCGAGAGTCTTGAAATCTTTATTTTTTACACAATTTCATTTTGAGAACGAACAAATCAAAGGCGCATATAAATGAATTTCCCCTTTTGTGTAGGCCTGTGGAAGGATCGACAACCAATTTCCCAATGATCAACGGATTGCCAAAAGCAATGTTGTGTTCTGCTCGCAGTGGGACTATTCGGAAACCGAAAGACAAGTGCAAAAAGCGTTGGACACCGTGAAACAGCGTTATTTGGGAGAAAAGAACATGTAGAAACAACGGATTTCACGATCACTTATGAATGAATGAATGTGCGTGATAAAACAAAAAACAAATTACTATATATCCCATTCTCAGCTCAAATTTAAACATGTAATTGCTTGTTAGTAGTAGTCGTAGTTCTGTCTTCATTCGATAGCAAATGGCGGTGATTAAAAAGAGGAGTTGGGTATGATGTCGGTGCTGCTCACATTTATGTAATATGCAACTTGTCTCAGCTCCTGACGCCTGCAGATTTTGTTCCAAAAATTGAATTGACCGGATGGCGAAAGAAGGTACTGAATGTGTTGGGGAAGAACAGCTTTGCAAAAAAATCACCCATTGTCAAACCGAATAGAAAGGCGCGAGCGTTGCCAGCGCGTCCCGACCGTTGGGAGAGTGTCGATGTTCTGAAGAGTCGACGCCGAGGGCGACACAACAACCAAAGGGGTTTGTGTGTGCTTGACGAGTGGGCTGCTGCTGCGACGGCTTTGCTGGACGAGGATCTCTAGCCCCTCGCTAACTTTTCCCTGTTCCTTGCAGTTGCGCGAGACTTTGCGCGAAAATTTCCCTAAATGATGTTCCATTGGCATTATTTTATTCCAATTCCCCCCGTGGCATTCTCTAAAAAGTCGACCGACCCCCACCTTTCTCTTCCGAATTTGCACGGCTGTTTGAAATTGACGAGCGGGGCCGAGTCGCGTTCCGAAAGGAACCGTTGCTGCCGCTGAGAGACCGCCGCTCGCTGGCCTGTGCGACTATTGACGCACTGCAACAGGCCTAAACAAATAAATTTATCACCAAAAATCAGAGAGGAGTTCTCTCCCAAAACTGGCCAGTGTGGACGAATTCTCCGCATCTTCATTGTTGTAGCTGGTCGCTTCTTGCGCAAGTTCAACAGTGCCCAACTGAGCGACGTATTGGCCATTGGACCAAACCGTGTGAACGCTCTAAAAAAGTGTGCTAGACTTTGTGCACGCAAAAAGTCATTCTTTCTCTCTCTCTCTTACACGATTATCGAAATTGTACTGGGATCCGGCAATTGCCTGAATTGAAGCATCCTCCGTGTTCACCTTGTCAGTGAGGCTCACCAAACCTAAAATATATTCACATAGATCCGTTGTTAATGAAAAAAATGCGGAACCCGAAGAAGCGATGCTCTGGCGTCGATGATGGAAAGACGATTTGTTCGAGGCTTTCTCTTCTTCACGCTGCTGCTGTTGGCCGCCTTTCGTCTTTTTTTGTTCGTCATTTGTTGGACCGTCAATAACACTCTCGCCCGGTTGGAACATTTCTTCACCATAAGCAGCCTCAAAGTCCGAGACGCCGTTGGCCGAATCGTCGTTGTTTGAACCACCACAGCCTCCGTTACGACACAAACTCAAATTGGAAGAACTTTCCATACATGACAATCCAACAAAATTTGTAAAACAAAAAAAACAAACTCACGACAACGGAATCACCCCATACACATAGGCCAACATGATCGGCACGCCGACGCCTAAACAATTTTGGACTGAATTTTTAGTTTAATGCATTCCATTGAAAATTATTATGCATATTTATGGTAATAATTTCAATTCCTCACATTATCAATCAGTTCAACGTGTTTAAATTTAAGAAAGAACGCACCGACGGTCAGAACAGCAAGCACTGGTGAAACAATGAGAGAGCCGAACACGCCGAGCACAGTGACAAGGCGTCGTTTGGTTTTCGACAAATATATGAAACGTTGATAGGTTTTTCTGACATATGAAAAATAGTTTTTCTGCCAAATGCATTCTTTATAAAACTCAAAAAAAAACCTTCCAACGAAAATAGGCACACCGCAAATTATTCCTGAAATGTTTAAATGTTGGGTTCTTTAACGCACAAAATTCAACAACTCCACCAACCCGGCACGGCCAACCCGGCGATCAGAGCAATTCCCAACGGTGCACCGATCAATGTCCCAACTTGCCAAAGCAATTTCTTTTTGCGCGTCCATGGCTTTTTGCCCCAAAATGTGCAGCCAGTTGGACTTTAAAAAAAAATGAATGGACGGACATAAAAATGGATTTAAAAAATGATAAACCCTCACACCTAAGGTAATGAAGTTCGTTGATCTGTTTCAAACAAAGCCAGCAGAACTCAGCGTTGCACAGCACGCATTGCATGTGATTGCATGAACCGTCGTTCATCTATGACAACAAATTGTTACAATTTTGCTCTTTGCATTTAAAAATATAACCTTCATAATCTGAACACCGCAGCGCGGGCACGCTTTCGTCATGTCATTCCCAGCTGTTGAACCAAACAATTTATCATTATTCGCTCATTTAATTCCCTTCATACTTGGGTCTGTCAATATTGTTGACTGTGCGCCAAATCCACGCATACCGGACAGCTTTGCACGCGCCTGGTCACACGTTTGGTTGGGGTGCCAATTGTTCTTGCAATGGCTTAAAGGGGCAAAGCAAATTGTAAAAGTCAAGCACTCAATTGGTGCACAATGTACGGCTCTCAAACTCCATTCGCCAACCCCGAGGACAGGCCATTAGATTTAACGGAATATCGGCTTGGACTCGGGCGGGGGCTTTCCGCGTGAGCATTTTTGATGCCGGGCTTTAGCCCGAACGAGTATTTGTTAGTCGGGCGCCCGCCTGCCCAACCCGGGCGCCAGTCCAAACCCTCTGCCCACAGACTTACTAGCAAAACATCGTGTCGCACCGTTCACATCGAAGCTGAGGGCAAGCGGCYCACGAATATGCGATGACGGCATAACTGAATATTTTTTCGGTTATAGGTAAAGGGAAAGGCCATCGGCAGGCTTTTACGTGCAATCCGGTGCCGGGCACCAACGAGCGTCCGGGTCCGTACTGAGCACTCGGCGAAGAGCAAAAATTTCATAGCGCTCCACGAGCTCGGGTTGGTGTTCGAGCAATGCGTAGATGTCACTCGCATGCAGCAGTGCGGTGCAATTCGGACACCTTAACACAAAATGCGATTATCCGCAATTTGTTAAACACTGAAAATGCATACGAAATGTTGGTCCGGCTCTCCATTATTTCCAAATTGAGATACTAAAAGGGAAAGTAAGGCGTGTTGTGGTGGAACGGATAAAATCAATTTTGTTTATTGATTGATTGATGATACCTTGACCAAACAGCTTTTGCACGTGAGATGGGAGCATGTTTTAAGCTTCTGAAAGTTGCTCGGATGTTGGCGAACACAGCAGACCGGGCACTCCCGCGCTTTCGACTGTTTGCCGACACTCAAATTGCTTTGTGACTCGGAATGACCCTTAAAACTCGGAATAATTGGTTTAATCGACAAAAAAAAACAAAAAAAAATTCATTTCACGCGTACCGACGACGAAGCATTGCTTGCCCCGCTCTTTATCGACAATTTGTCGGCCACACTCCAAATTGATGTTGCGCAAAAAGCGTTGGCGCTTTTCTCGCCACTTCCCCCCAACGGACTGAACTCCCCGTTCGATGCGTTCGAAATGGTCCCGACATGAGCATTTAGATGTTGATTTGCTTGTTGAAGATCATCAGCAGCTCGACCACAAAGACTCTTTGACGGCCTGTGGCCTTTTTCGCTTCCGGCATCGGTCATTGTTTTGGTCTTTTCGTGTTGTTGAACTTGGCTTTTCTGCTCAGCTGATGCGGTGATATGCGACGGTTGATGCTGGATGGATGAAGCACTGACGCTCAGACTCCGCAAACTTTTTCTGTAAATTTTGGTATAAATCGCAAGCACAGAAATATTGAAAAAGAAACTCTGAGAAATGGATTTGGAGTTAAAATGGTCCATTTCAGACAACGGATGTACCAAATTTAGGCAACTTTTGTTTTGACTACGCCACTCACACACTGTCCATTACCCACGAAAGCCCGTCATTTTTAAAATCCGTGGACCCGGATTCTGGAATTTAGGGGGGTGCCTGGCCTGATTTCCTGAAAAAATTCAGGAAAATCCAGGTCATCATTGACGGCTGGATCTAGACCTGGATTTTTTTTTGAATTATTTTTTAATTAAATCCTGGACACAAATCCAGGGTCACTGACTATGTGGCCCAACTGGACCTGGACCAGGTCCAAGACGGGCTCTATTACCCACCCGTCGGTGCGCGTCGGAGGGGCGGTGATGTTGTTAAGAAAAGTTATCACGCTACGTCGACTGCGTTCAACGCGCGACGGCTGTTGGTTGGCTCGTTTGCGCCCTTTGAGCATCGACTTGTTGTCATCGTCCTCGCTGACAGCAGTTGTTGTTGTTGTTTTCTAAAATGTTCGGTATTTACTTTACAAAAAAAATGTGTTCAAAACCATTTAAGCGATTAATTTTCAAGATAAATCTTCAACTTAATAAAAACGTCCTCCCCCAACTTGCGTAAAACAATTCCCGCGCCAGGATTTTTTATGGTCTGCTCTTTGGTGCCCAAAATCATAATTTTACTTTACTAATTGTGCATTAAGGGGGCCGAAGACCAACATTTTTCAATCAGAAAATAAATAATTGCTGCCCATCAATCATCACCATTTTGGTTGGTGCATGTTGCGCAGCATGGACACTCTTCCGTTCATTTTCTTGATAAAATGAAGTGTTCATGTCAGCATTCGCCATATGCGCAGCCGCCTCTTTCGTCTTCCCGCCATTTTCATTTTCCACAGACGGACGATGAATCGGCGCGGTTAGTAGAGCTTGTCCCTCATCAGCACTTTCCATAACAATGTCCAAGTTCTTTGAGCATTTTGAGCCGCTGCTATTGGACGAATTCATATTTATATATGTAGTAGTTTGAAAATCAGAATTTTGTGATCAGCCACGGAGATGCACTAAAAATGTGTGGGGTTGTGCCTAGACCTAAATAAAAATAAATACAACACGACGATTAAATGAAAAGGAAATGAATGAAAGCAGTGAGTGGGTGGTGGGTGGCTGGCTGGCGGGGAAACATCGATTAGAGTGAGTGAGTGTACGTAAACATAAAGCGAGCAAGCAGTCAGCAGTGGGGCGGGGGAGGAAGGGATTACATTGCAGAAATATTCAGATACTAGCGGTTTTCGTTTTTTTGTTTTGCGAACAGGGTTTGTCGAAAGTGAGCCCGGCGCGAAAAAAACGGGATAACCGCGGGAAAAGTACGGGATTCCCGGCCCCGTTCCCGTCTTTTTTTGCCGGGCAGGATTTTTAACAGGAACGGGAAAAAGACGGGAATCCCGTCTCCGTTGGATTTTTAACGCCATTCCCGTTCCCGGAAATTTTATTTTAGTCTTTTCCCGTTAATTTTTCTTGGCGAAATGTTTTCAAATTTGAACAATTTTGGACCAATTTTCATCACAAAAACCTTTTTTTTAATGGCGGCGTCTATCGGCACCGCCAAAGCCCCCCCCCCCAGAATGTGCCCTATTCTATTGGTTTTTTAATTTTTCTGCATCAATTAAGACTTCTAGTAACAATGGGGATTTGTGGCCATGCCGACAGAAAGCAATCAGTAGGCTTTCCAAGACAAGACATTTTATGTTCCATACCATACATAAACATAAATACATTCGTACATATCACATACGCAAAACATAAATCATTTGTGGACACGAAACTATTCGCGTTTAAATCGGCCTCAGATCACACAACAACGGCATCATTCATTCGCTGCTTTACGATCGCGTGGTGATCACTTCAGAGCCCGTCCCACGCACAAAAAGCACTTTTTGCAATTTGCTCGAAATCACCTAAAGATAACTTTTAACGCGTAACAACAACAACAACAACAACAAGCAAACATCTACGTTGGAAAATATTCGTTTTGGCAGTCCCTTTCGGCACACCAAATGCATGCACAAGGAGTGAGCCGATTGACACATCTCCACGCCGTAAGGGCAATAATTTTATCTCCGAACTATTTTTTTTTGGGTGCAAAAATTCGTATTGAAAAATTCGTATGGGTGCAAGCTTTCGCGCTTTCTTGTGCATAATGAGTTTAAATTACATAGTATTAAAAAAACAACCTCCAAATATTGAATGTAGTCATCAACTTGGTCCTCCAAGAAGGGCGGTTTTGGTAGCGAAAAAAGCACCAGTTGACTGTTTTTCGAATGTTCCAGAATGAGCTCATTGAGTCGGATTGCCCCGTGCATCTTATGGACCTTAAACAATTAATTTCGAGAATGTGTTGTGAAGTCGGGATTAAAAAAAATCTCGTGATGGAGTATATATAATGTGGATTGTGGTGGGACAGAAAAGCTCCCTAACCTTTCTGCGATCAATTGCCCTCACTCTTCTTTGCTTAGCACTAGCGGTTTGGTTTTCCACAGGCAATCCCTCGTTCTCCTCGTCGCTAGGCACTTTCATTAGCGTGTCGCCTTCCAACGCGTTATCTTCCTCCGATATTTTCGACTGCTCCCCTTGCGCCGGTCCATTCTCCTCATTCTGACTATTTGAGTTCTAAAATTGGATAGGGCAAAATAATCTGTATGAGTCGCATCGCCGGTTATCTGAGAGTAAAGTGAAGCCAATCCGCGACGCTGCATTTGCTGCATCTGTTGGATCATTTTGGTCCGCTCTTCCATCAACAAAGTCCGTTCGTAGGCGGTCTTAGACAGCGCTGGGTCGTTGATTTCCGTTACCTGAAAAGGTGAGGGGAAAAATGACTTTTCCCTTTAGTAGTGCGCCTCCACGCCGTGTTTAAGATGTTGTAATTGTTTTTTGTTGTAATCAATCAAATCCTGTGTGAAACTTTTCGAGTCTGCTGTATTATGAGGTAGCACAGGTAAGCAATTTCAGTGCAAAAACAAATAAAAGTTCAACAATTTTTTTTTCGTCGAAATTTGCAAGCAGAACCCTCTTAAAAAGCTGTCTAATCATTGAGCTTTGTAGCCTGATCTGATTGACTACAAAATTATGGCATTCTAAACACGAGAAGATGGGGGGGGGCTGTTTCGATTCCCCCATTATTCACCCACCAAAATTTCGGCATTGATTCGCAATTGGTAGACGTAGTTGTGGAGCCGTGTCCTCAATTCCACGCTGTTTTCCTGCGGCCTGGCAACGCCAACAATTCGAATTTTGCAATTGCGCCAAACAACGCTCTGTTTCAGTAYAAAAGTGATCAGCACACAAAGTCCGCCATCCCGAACAATCCAATAAACATCCAGATAGCCGTTCAACTTCACGTTGCTCGGAAACTCGGTGATTCCCTTTGCCACCAAAAGTGCCATTCCGCTGACTGCGCCGGCAAGCAATTTGTCTAAATAATTCAAAAAATCAAAACAAATGATATGGCGGTATTTATTAAGGCAAGGCAGGCTCAGTTTAGTGTACGATGAGATTCAAAAATGAATTCAACACGGTGAATAAATAAATATACACTAAACATTATTTTTACCTGTGAAAGTCCGATATTCGGAATCGGCTGCCTCATCCGCGCCCACCTCCTTTGTTGGCCAACTTAAGAGCAATGTGTTCGGCTTCAGCCCGCCAATTCCGATGCTTTGAATGAGCGTGTAGACACTTCCGGTGATCTTTATCGCAAGTTAAACACAACACAACAACGAGAGCGTATAATTAATTACCTGATCCTCATCGTACAACAGCGTCTTTGCAAATCCTCGCAAACCCAACTCCCCCATATCGGTTTCCATCCGTTTCTTCATTTGTTGTGCAGTGTTCATGTCGTTTTTGTTGCTGGAATTTCCACGATGGAAAGATACCACCATCGTAAGTCCCTTGCCCGCCTTCAGTTGTGAAGCAAAGTTCAACAAATTCAYYTAGCGCAAGTCAACCAACTCCTTCGACCAGGGCATCGACTGAAGGATGAGCAACTGCGGTCTAAAATGATTAATATAATAGATAGAACAATATAATATGGTTGAATATTTTATAAACTCACCGCCAATTCTTTGGGTGCGGATCCTTCTCAGGAATTTGCATCAGACTGTATTGTGCCGTACTCAGTGCCAAGCCGCGAATACCATCGCCCCATTCCTTCTTAGCTCTTAAGTTAAAAGAAAAGTAAAAATATTTATGGAAAAAGCAAAATTCGTTTACCCCTTCCAATCAACATATTTGTATATCAGAATACAAAGCAGAATGGATAGTATGGCATAGTGCCAATGTGTAGTAAACATAATGAAGAAGCAAAGAGCGGCCCCGAGAAGGGATAACGACCTGAGCAAAATAAAGTATTAAAAACAATGAATTCAACTACTTAGAAACAACCAGTGGTAGTAAGTGTAACGCGGACGCCAATTGGGGGCACCCAAAATGGAATGCAAAGCACAAATAATGTTCACAAATGCATAGCACATCAGAAAGAAAAAGTCGAGCACAGCCGCGATACTGTCCATTGCACCGATCAAAATGCCAAACTCGGCGATCAGAGTGGTGAGAAGCAACCCATAAAATGGCTAAAACTTTGATCAATTAGTAAAAGAATTAATTAGTCGACGTCACTACTACTAAAAATGCCTTGCCTCGTTCTTTTTGGTCACTTTGGCAAACGGTCGAAGGAAGGGAATCACATCATCTTTGGCTATGCTTTGTAAGAGACGAGGCGCGCCTGTTTTTGATGCAAAAAAATTGTGTGAATCTATCCGAAGGGCACGGGCACTTACTGCAAAGGCATTGAAGCGCGGCACCGAAGGTGGACAGGAAAGAGCCGATCAGAAGAACCCACTCGTTGGGCCATGCCAACGAAGCGACGACCATCCCTCCGTGCAGAGACTGACCAAACCTTGGTGGGGTTGTGAGCATTGAGTCTTCTCAATTAACACGGAGTTTTTTTTTACTTGTCTCTGAGAAGTTCCGGCCTAATTGATGATCCAAATACAAGTGCCAACGAAAAATAGACAAATGCTGTGGTGAGCTGAGCAGCGATGGTTCCGGCGGGAATGGACCGCTGGGGATTCGCCAAATCACCGCTCATGTTTGTTCCGGTCAGAATTCCGGTCACGGCGGGAAAATAAATTGCCAGAATCAGAAAGAACGAACTGAAAACAAACAAGATCCGCAATGGGTTATAAAACTAATTAATTCTGTATACGATTTGGCATCCTGGAAGACGTCACTCGTGTCGTTGGCCATGTGCCCGTGAGAATATTCTCCAAAATCAGGATAATTCGGGAAAAAATTCTCTGCAACTAAATTTAAAATTTTGTTTTTAAAAAAACGGATGGGCTCACTCACTCATCAACGGATCACTTCCGTAACCGGGGTATCCATTAACACAAGAGACCTTTGAATCATTTGTCAATGAAATCCTCCTTTAAAAAATTTTACACAGCGTTAAATTAAAAAAAAAATTTCAACTTGGTTGCCAAAAAAGACGAATTGCAATAATCGCAAATGTTGGAGATGTGCACATTTGGTGGCAGGAACTTCGCTTGCAGTAACTTGTCGTCGAGCATGCATACACTAAAAGTCCATAACCTTACACCTTACAACATTTACTCAATGCAGGGCCGTAACCAGAAAAATTTTTCGGAGGGGGGGGGCAAACCAAAAAAAAAAAAATCGATTCTTAGGGATGCATTTTTCCGTTTTATTGCATTTTTCATGAGCAATTTCGAAAAAATATGTTCGATTTTCGGTAAAAACCTTTTGTATGAACAAAGCTGTCCCGAGGGGTCAAGAGGCGCCGATGGGAAATTTTTTGGTGAATTTGTTTAGAACATTGACCAAAAAATAAATAGTTTTGCAACAAGAGGGTCTCCCCCTAATGGGTTTTTTCTCAAAAAACATTTCGGGGGTGGGGGCAACTGCCCCCAATGTCTCCCTCTGGCTACGGGCCTGACTCAATGGCTATGGTAACCGTTGTCCACTTTCTGGAAAGAACGTTTTTTCAATGCTCCCAGCATAACAAGCCAGAATGGAAACGACGACACAACAGAGCGAAACCTAAAAAAAATATCGCGCTAGAAAAGAAATGTATAGTAAACAATTACGGGGGCCAGAAGTTGCACAAAACGGACACCCATCGCAACAATAAAGAACTCGATAATCAGCAGAATTGTTCCGTAGACGCGCATGTTGTTGGACATCATGCCAAATAACCCTTGATTAAAAAATCAAATCTCGTTGGTCAYCAAAAAAATGCCAATGCCAACCAGTGTCGGTGTGAGTTTGTGAACCGCCAATAGTCAAGCCAGGAAAAATGTACAACTGGAATTGTAATAAAAAACATTTCTGAACGTCGTCAAATAATGTGTAAAATAAAACGTACGAGCACAATTTCAGCTCCCCCAACCAGATACATTGCTGTTCCGACCGTATTCGCCAGATAGAACAAAATTCCGACCGCACTCCCAAATTCAGGCCCCAAATTGCGTGAAATCATAAAATATGCTCCACCACTCTCCACAACACCGTTGGTTGCCACCGCCGACACACTGATACACGTGAGGAAAGTCTGCAAACAAATTTGAGTTGAACTCGTTGAAACTGTTGGACAGACAACAAAAACATTACACAAAGACAGCAAAGAAAGAGCATCAGAAAGGTGTGCCCGATACCGGCAACTCCAACACACCAGGCCAAACGGATGAACATGGTGACGCCAAGGATGTGCTGAACAGTTGGAAGGTACACGCCGAGCATGCAGCCGAGGTTGGCCTGAAACGGAGAAGACAGCGTATCACCGAATCCTCTTCATCTGTTGAARCCTCWATACTTTGGGCGCTCTGTTGACTGCTGCTCTTTCTTTTGGTCCAGGAGTTGTGTAGCCGGTGAGGAAGTCATTAACAGGCGTGCTGCTGTCGTGGAAAGCAGGAAGACTCTCATCTTCGTACAGCGGAGTGATTCCGCCATAAAAGTTGGAGAGCATTACTGTAGAATAGAAACAACGATACAGAATACAATTATTATTTTCTCTAACAATAGAACAGAATCTTATCGGTACGGTAATACATCAGATGCATAATTATGGAGAATTAATGCCATTTTGGGGAGGGGGCATTGGACCTAGCGAACCTTACATGTTAAATGCGCGGAAAGGGTACGCTAATCTCCATTAAAAGGCGTAAATGGAAATAAACTGATTTTTTGCTATTTTGAAAGGCAAAACAAAATGGAAAAAAAGGTATTGCGTGAATTTATCTGATAAAATGTACTACAATGATACGAAATGAAGCGCAAACGATGTTTAAGATTTATGTAGTTTGGTAGTCCGTATTGCATGTTTCAGGAAAAACTTTAGAATGTGATCCAAAAAGTGAACGGTGAAGGGACTCAAAAATGACAAAATCCTTTACATTTTGCCTATTTATACGCAATCCAGCGGGTATTGAAATTGTGTTGTCCAATTTTATGGTCAACTTAATTTGCTTGTAACTTTCATCATCGTGCTTTCCGCAGCAACATTTTTGCGGATTCTTACTCAGCTCGACGAGATGAATCCACTGATTACGAATTCGTCAATAGAAAACAAAAATTGAGAATTTAAAACGGTTGATTTATGAAATTTAAGGAAACGAAATAAAAATATACGTAGGAACCAGATTCGAGAACATTTTTCAAAAGTTCAGACACATGAAAAACAGTTTAGGTATGCATGAACCTACAAAGGTTAAAACCCCCCAAAAAAATGCACGCGAACATTTGTACAAACCCTAGAAAACACGCATTTAAAATCAAACATTTTGCTGATTTAAACATTTTAAAATCATTGTTTATTTTATGGTACAAAGGACACGCAAAATGCATGCACAAAACAACAATCAATGGGATTTAATGTTATCACAAAATATCAATCAATGGGATTTAAATGTTATATATATATCTTTACGGTTTGAACAGAACATCTTTTAATTCCATTGAAGAAAGTGGAACCAAGACGCATTTTTTCAGCTTGTCGGAGAAATACTGACCAACGGGACAAACGCAAATGCTTCCTCCTTTCATGTTCAAACATTGCTGACCTGTAGAATAGGGAGGGGACTGAAATATTTACACCGACAACAGCACCGACCCGAAACTTTGGAACATTTCTCGTAGAGACACTCATCTTTGTCCACGCACTGGAGCACGTCGAAACGATAAAGCTTTGGGGGCGGAGGGAACTCTCATCTTTTTGTCCGACTTTTTTTTAAAAAATGAATACTTTGGTCGTGTCAATACTTCCATTGGCGGATGCACAAGCACAGCTTAAATTCCAACGATTTTGCTAAAATCTCACAATAAAAATGCGTTTGGTTATTTGTTGGGTGTTATTGTTGTTACCATGATTGCATCAAAGTCATCGTTGAAAGGGCTCTCCAAATCTGAAAACGAAAAGCATTCTCTCAATTGTAGTGGTGGACATTGTGTCTCCGGGACGAATGGTAACCGACGGAACTTTAATATTCGTCGAAAATGCCAAATAATTCCCCGGTTTTTCCTTTATTATTTCTATAATTCCTCGGTTCCAACCAATAATGTTGGCGTAGCACTTCTGGACTTACAGCAGTAGTGCGTGTTTACCACGGGGCCTCCACGTTTTCTGTCTTTGCTCCCCTTGCCGGTCTTGTTGACCCGGGAGACCGTCGATGGCGTTACGTCGTTCTGTTTCATAGTTTTTGACTCCTCCCCTTTCTTAGAGCCTGCTTTCTTTTTACGTTTGAAGTGCTCAGCAGCCACTCTCTCATCGAGATGCTTCAAATTCTGAACAGTTCCTTCGTAATTTTGAATTTTAATAACCAAACAAAAAAAAGACCTCGACACAAGCYGAATGAGGGCAGAAGCCGAAGCCCGTGGAATTCAAATTGTTGTCGCCCCGAAAAAATCTTGTACTTTTGCGACCACAGCATGGATCCGGACAAAAGCTGACATTTTGAATTATAGTAGAAGCCGACTCTCAATGTTATCAAACCTCACATCGGCACACTCAAATTCGCGTTGGTCAAGGAAAGTGTCGATGGGATCCAAAACAGTGGTGTCGTCGGTCTTCTGCTTAAATTGACGGAACGGACCCGTAGGCCACTGAAAAAATATAAAAATCAAAAACCCAAACATGGCCATTGAATACAAACCGATTTTTTTTGATGCTCTTCAATGCCATACGAACAAAAGGGAAGTTTCACCAACACAGAGAGACGATTTTTGGTGAGGAAACAGAGCAAATAAGAGGCGGACATGTCAAAGCTTTAAAGAATGAGGAGGAGGACAAATGCAAAGTTAAAGGTTGCCCAACTTGAATCTCGAATTTGAGATTTGTCGATCAAAATCTTGTTTGCTAAATATAAAAATGATTGTTGGGAATTAAGCAAAGAAAAGCCACTCGAGTTGCAGAAAGTCCGCAGTCTGTTGATCAGCCAGAGGGAACAAAAACTTAGCACTTGGCTGGATACTACGAAAAATTGCACTAACGCAACGCTGGAATTTATAAATTGTGTTTAATGACAAATTCCTTAATCCTCACGGAGAATTTAGCCGGGTCCGAGCAGTTGCCGTACAAGTCACGGTGGAACCGTACAGTTGGCTGTGGGAAGAAGGAGTCAAAGCCCTTGTGACCTATAAATTCAACGGTTTATGTTGTCAATCAACTCTTTTTAAAACATCACCCAAAAAGTTATTTCTTTTTAATTCTCATTAAAACAAATCGCTTGCCGGTTATTGGGGAAGTGATCGAAGAGCGATAGAGTCGCAAATAAAGCGCTATTTTTCCAAGTTGCGAGAGCAATGAACGCGCGTTTTCACCAGTAACATCTGGCAGGTTACTGAAAAACAAACAAAAATAGCAATTTTTTTATCATTTTTTATACCGTTCAAGATCGGTCACATATATCGGCCCGAAAACACTCAAGTCAAGTTCCGCTATTTCCGCTTCCTCTTCCACACCGTAAACCCTCACTTTGATGGACAACAAAAGACTGACAAGCAAAAGAATACAGACTGAGAAAGACGCCATAAAATCTAACTTTGTTTTAAACCGATTACAAGAAATGCACCCCCCTAAAATCGCCGTCGGCGACAACGGACGCCGGTTGGTCATTGAGGCGCCGGAGTTCCGGGACTAAGTGCCAAAAAAAATGATTGGTACAAAACCGGGATTATATTAAGGGAGGTTTTGAAGGAAATTTTGAAAAACCGGGACTAACATTTCAGTCCCAGGATGAACACTTCAGTACACTCGCACCGGCCCGTGCTAGCCTAGGCTTTTGTAAATTTGCCACCGATTTTTGCTTCCAAATTTCACTTTGCCTTACTTTTTGGCCAATTTTTCTTTTCCCATTCAAAAGACAATTCGCCTAAACAATGAGCGCAGAAGAGTTGTCGGCTTGTCCGAAATTCCCCTCGCAATTGGGGGCCAACAGCAGCAGCAAGCCGTTGAACTGCGTGAAAGTGTGGAAATTGTCCCTATGATTGTGCCGGAGGGCAACAACAACGACGCCCCTGGGGTTGAAGGCGGATGTGTGTTCCGGATCCCCTGAGGGCAAGGCCCTGATTCTAACCCAAACTTTGGGCATTCCTTAGAGCTTTTGGCATTTCAGCAAGCGCAGCATATTCTGCAATTTGACGATGCATCACTGAAAATGGGCATTGAACAATTGGACGGGTCGCCCAAACACAACGCTTTGTCGCCTGCTGCTAACGATGGGTCAGTGCCTGTGGCCACGCCCAATGCCCCCACCCCATAATGC
>MEIZ01000008.1:632954-645930 GCA_001723225.1 Globodera ellingtonae | reverse complement strand
AGCAACTGAGCCAGCAATGAAAGGGTTTTGATTCGTTGCGGAAGAGTACGGGCCCGACGCGGAAGAGAAAGTGCCAAACGAAGCCGACGCCGGAGGGGACGGCACTTTTGGGGACAAAAGGATTTTGTGTGACCCATCGCATTCATTGCCTCTGGATTTTGTGTGACCCATCGCATTCATTGCCTCTCCCACTTAATACAAAAACTCTTTCAAAAAATCGACCAAACCGACACAACATTCACAGTTCGAACCAAAAGCAACAAGTTTTAAACAACAAAATGTGTTCAAATGATGGGGGGGGGGCGGGGGATGAGTCAAAAATTGTTTTTTGTGTTCTTATACCCCACCAATTTGATTTAGTAACGGTCGTTTATGCCAAAAAAAAGGAGCAAAAATTGCGTGAATTGTGGTGGTCGGAGGGGAGCGGGGAGCTGCAAGCGCACAGCAGCGATAAAGCATTTCAGAAGCAGCAAAACAAAAACATTGGTACACAAGAAAATGTGCGCATTAACGCCAGAAAAAAATGCCTTTTTTTGTTTTTTTTTAAACTTAACCAACAGATTTGTGAACGAGCTGAGAAGGTGGGGGGGGGGAGCTTTTGAGAACAAACAAACAACAAATAATTGCTGCAGGGGTTGTGGTGGTTGTTTATAAAAAAGAAATCGCACAAAAAGATCGCCAATGTTATATTGTTGTGATGACGAATGGGGATGATCCTTCTTTGGGAAAACAAAAACCAAAACCAACTCGACTCACTCACTCAAAACAAAWAWAATTAAAACTCAAATCGCGGGGGGTCATTGGACATGATATTTCCGACCGCTTCTTTTCATCTCAGCGCCATTACATGACACGACAGTTCTTGTCCGCGTCCGAGCCCTCCTCCGTTTGCGTGGAGCTTTGCTGCAGAAACGCCTCAGTCCACGCCTCCACTTCACGGTCCGAGTTCAGCAGTTCCGTACGAATTGCGTCGCCTTGCGGCCACTGCTGAAGCTTCATCACGAGATTACTGGGCGGCTGATGTTCCTGGCCCGAGTTGCTGGACCAAATCTAATAAAAAAACAACAATTGTTTGACCAATCATTTGGGTACACAAATTGTACTCACCGTCACCATCTTGCCCGCCTTTATGACTGTGCGAGAGTGCAATTTGAAGGTCACTTCCTTTGCACTCGCAACCGATTTCAACTGCCAACCGCCYATGGCAATGTCCTCTGTGCCCTTGTTGCGCAGCGTGATGTATTGTCCGTCCTTGTCAACTTCCCCAATTTCCAGATCACCGTTTGCATTACCGGTGCTCTGAAATGTTTATATGTTTAAAAAAAAGAAGCAATATTTTTGATTGTACCTTCCACGATTTGGACGTGTTGTCATAGGTGCTCACGTAGTCGTCCTGGTTGAGACGGCGTCGTTTGGTCCCACGYCGGACAGTGGTCAGACTTTGGCTCTGGGTGACAGGCGTCGACAAACGCGGACTCGTCGGACGAGGACTGYCCATGATGTTGCTRGCAGTGATGTTCTGACCGGCCGTCGACGTYTTCGGGCTCGCAGACGGMGTAATGTTGAGTCTGCGCGCGTCATTTCAACYTTAATTTTGAGCCCCCCGATCCACTTGGTTACCTGGTCTCCTCCTGCTCCAGCAGTTTCTGGTACGCCTGCAACTCCATGTCCAGCTGGACCTTGACATCAAGCAAGTCCTGGTAGTCGCTGATCATCAACGCAATTTCTTTTTGAAGTTGMGCYATTTGTTCGTCGCGTTGRTGGATGCGAAGGTCMGCGTCGTCATGAGCACGMCGCAGTGCCGCRTCAAGYTCCTTAAAATAGMTTTCTCTTAATATTAWGCTCAACAACAGAGAATTGGTCGCGCATTTTTACCTTCACACGACGATTCAGCGACTCGACAATGCCTTGATGGTCTTTGCTCGCGTTCTCCAATTCTTTGAAACGAACACGCAACATGGACGCCTCTTCACGCGCATGCGCGGCCAAATCTCGATTGCGATTGGCGTTTTCAGCAGCCTCGCCCAATTTGTTGCGATACAACTCATCGACCTAAAAATGGGAAAATCATCTACTATAAATGTGAACTTTTTATGATTCGCGCGCACTCACTTCAGCACGGTTTTGCGCAATTCGATTGTCGAAGTCGTCACGTATTGATTGGAGCTGTTCTTGCAGCTTGGCCTGGTAGCGATGTTCAACCTCGTCGTTGAATGAGGTCATCTCTATTTGGCGTTTGCGCCGAATTTCCTCGATTTGATTGTTGTGGCTGCGACGAGCAAATTCCAGGTCGTCCTTGAGCGTGTGCTGACGGTTCTCCAACTCAGTGCGCAACACTGACTCATCCTCCAGTTGCTGGCGCAACATTTCCACATTGTTTTCGAAATCGGCCAAATCATGTTTCAGTTGCTGAAACAATGCAAATTAATTTTTTTTTTGTCTATTTTAACTTTTTGAACAAATTGCCTCATTTTCATGCTCCGCATTTGCACGAGCAGCGTCCGCTTTGTTGAAACGTGCGGTAATGTCTTGGACATCTGCTTGGGCCAAATTGCGCTCCCTCTCCGCCTTCTTCAAATCCTTCTCCAATTTGCCGACACGCGACTTCAATTCCTCATATCCGCTCTGCGCTTTGTCAGTCCCAATTTGCAGTCTGAAAAGAGAACAAACAAATCAAATTTAAACTGATCCGTAAGCCAAAAGTTCTGTCCGATCAAAGTCGATGAAAGTCGGGTGTGTAGAGAGAGACCGGACCCCAACCCCAAATTTTTTTTTCGAGTTTTTCTGTACGCTTACTTTGCCCTTTCGCGTGTCAGGAAGTCGACCTGCGTGCGAAGTTCATCAATTTTGATTTCGTAGCGAACCGACAGATTTTCCTTCTCTTTTCGTTCAACAACCTCAACATCATTAATTTGAACTTGCAGGCGCGCATTCTCCGTCTCAAGACTGCGCACGCGCTAAAATTAAATATACTCGTAAAAAGCAAACAAATCAAAAAGTTTAAAGTCGCAAGAATCAATTAACAAACCTCAATGTAACCAGCAAGACGATCGTTCAAATGAGAAAGATGATTCTTCTCATCCTGACGAGAAGAAAGATGGTTTGATGAACTGTTGTTGATTGCTGATCCGTTACTGCTAAAAAAAGATCATAAAGTATATAGGCCAAAGTCAATGAACGTCAGCGAGATTGGAAACCCAAATTAGATAGTTCGAAATGTCGAGATCCAGACCCCCAAGATTTGGGAGGTTTGCACATGGCAAAAACGCCTATTTTTTCCAAATGTTATTAGAATTTTCACCCGCTCTCGATGGTTTCATCAGCACTGGCGTCAATGTGAATAGCGGGCTCACGCTGCGATCTGGTGTTTCTTTTTCCTTTTGATGCCATTGTCTTTTAATACATATGAAGCGCAACAATTAACTGTTGGTTTTCGAAAAATAGGAAATTTAAAATAGAACCGAAAGGCGCAACAAACTACATTTACAAGGACAAGAGACAAATTAGTTTTTGGACCATTGAGGAAAATGAAAAGAACAATCAATAAAGTATACGGACAGAGAATAGAAGAACCAAAGCAGCCGAAAATTTCATAGCACTCGCAAAAACAAACAAATGTAACTGTTGCATGAGTCAACAACGTTTGAAAGGCAACGTTAAAATGAACGAGCAATTTAGACGGAAACCAATAGAAATAGAAAACCACTCGATTTCTATCGTTGGGGGCCGGAAATGTTAAACAATCTTCTACTTCCAAAAATGTTCTCAGTTTTAATGAAACCCAAACTTAAAGCCGAAAAATGCCCTACTTTTTCTGAAGCCTTGTTTTGGCGCGTTATGTATTTCAAATTTTCTTGCCAAGATCACTATTTTTCAAAAATTTTTATAAAAATTTAATAATTTTTTTTTTGCTCACACCGGAACGATCGAATTATGAGTGTAGCACCGAATTATTCTTTACTTTTTTGCATTATTCTTTTTCTCATAAGCCATGTACAGTCAAAAGAAGCAGAAAGAGACGCGATAGACAAACCGAAAGGGCCAAAAGTGACCGAGAAGGTTGACCATTAAAGGGTTATTTGTTTTGTTACTGTCGTCAAAATTTAGGTTTATTTTGATATAAAAATTGGAGATGAAGATGTTGGGAGAATTGAGATCGGCTTGTTTGGCAAAACTGTCCCAAAAACAGTGGAAAATTTTGTGGAGCTTGCAAAGAAACCAAAAGGGGTAATATTGTTTAAAATGATCAATTGTTTTTTGTTTATAAATTTGTTTAGGAGGGCTACGTTGGGAGTATTATTCATCGGATCATAAAGGATTTCATGATTCAAGGCGGTGATTTTACTAAAGGTGATGGCACTGGAGGCAAATCCATTTGGGGCGAAAAATTCCCAGACGAAAATTTCAAATTGAAACATTATGGCGCCGGATGGGTGAGTATATTCAGAAACTGTTTTTGTTGTTGTTGCCAAACTTTTGGAATTTGAATCTTTAGCTTAGCATGGCCAATTCCGGTAAAGACACCAACGGCTCACAGTTTTTTATGTAAGTTTATTTAATGTATACGAGATAGGAATTTGACGTTTTTAACTGTTTTCATCTAGAACGTGCAAAAAAACTCCTTGGCTTGATGGACGTCACGTCGTATTTGGCAAGGTTCGCCATTTTGTAACTATTTTTTGATAACAGCTTTCCATTCAGATACTCTCCGGAATGTCAATAATTCGACGAATTGAAAACACCAAAACATTGGCTGGTGACCGTCCTGAGAAGGATGTGACTATTGCTGCGGCAGGTAAGAAACTGATCCAATCTCCGATACAATTTTTGTCAAAATTTCAGGTCATATTCAAGTGGATGCGCCTTTTTCTGTTGATAAGGAAGACAGTAGAGATGAATTGTGACCGTATTGTTTGGAAAAGAAATCACGTGATAGTCCGATACAATACATTTCCATACTTTTGTTGGGAAGGATTTGTTCATGTTTCATAAAAGTTTGTTTGTTTTTCTCCACTCAAGCCCTGGGATTTATTGTAAACTCGTCTTGGCACTTCCCAAAAGAAATGTTTTTTACGATAAAAAGCGATTACATTTTATCCGACATAGGGGCTAGGTTAGGTTATATAGATCACAAACAGAAAAACTGTCGGTTATTCTTCTCAGAAGGGTAAATGCTGCTCATATCTTATAGACCATCGCGAAGATAGAGCTCTTGTCAATACCAGAAGGGTAGCGGTCGGGTGGAAGGAGAGTGAAGCCGATGCATCTAAAAAACAAGTCAAAACTTAAACTGAAAAACAAAAAGCACCGGAGCGCGCGCGGAATCCCTTGGCATGGATTGATGTCAGATTTGTTGAAGCATGCCAGGATACGACGGACTTTCAAATGTTCCTCACAGTACTCCAACAAGTCGACGAAATTTTCACGCTTAAAAAAAAGTATAAAGTAAAGAAATGATTATACTTATGTATACCGATAGCGTGGACGAGAAAAGTTTTGATGGAATAAAGAGAGCTAAAGTGTTCTTCTCAGCTAAATGGCAACACCACCCCTCAGCAACATCTGAAAGTTTGATAAAAGTAGTAAGAACAAAAAAACTGAACAAACTGTTCACTAAACCAGCCACAGCACTTCTATCTACATTTTCAATGTTAGCGATGTCAGGAGCACCACGTGAGGCCCGGGCAGTCCGGATTACAACTAAAGAAGAACATACAGCATTTACACTTACTACGTATGTGGTAAGCAAACTTACGAATTACTCAACGACAGATTCAACGGTTTACTTGATAAAGTCGACATCTCGATGTTAAGCTATTGTAAAATAATTGCTGTAAAATAAATGAATGAAAGTGATGACATTACGTTATAATATGAAGAAATCGAAAACTGCTAAAGGTGTGACGCGGCAAATAAATGGATTTTTATGTTCCTTTTTAACGTTGTATAAAGTGAGGAGAGGAGCTCATTGAGAAATAATCGATCCTTCGAGGGTACACATTAAACGAGTAGTCATTGGGGATGAGAAATGAAAATAAGAAAAGAACATGGAAAAGGGAGAGGATAGCAAGAAAAGAACATTTAAAGGGGTGCTTGCATTATTCTCTTATCGTATTCCCAGCAAAGGTGCACAATTTATGTACACACACACATATAGTATGTACAAAATCGGCTAATTCTGATATGTCTGAAAAAGGGGTTTAAGATTTGTGTTTACAGTGCAAGCAGCTTGGCTAACGATTTTAAAGGACAAGTAAAAACTATCGTAATTTTACACAAATAATATAATTTGCTAAACTAGAACGGCACAAAAAACGCCGCCGACTCAGCAAACATAGGCTTAAAGCCGTGACTTTTTGCCTATTGCTTGAGTGTTTTTTTTATCCGATTGGGTCGTTGAATCCAAGTTTTGTGCATTTGCTAAACGCCAAACGAATGAAAAATTTTCAAATTTATTTCTTTGGCATTTTGTTGTTWAAAAAAGTCCATAAAATACACATTTGTTTTTTTATTTTCAAGGACAGAGGTTTTGTTTTGATCCACGTGAAGTCGTTTTAAGTACAAAAATGTGTGACTTTTAAAATTAAGCTATTAAAATGCTGAAAGGAATTGGTTCGCTCAACTTATTTTCGAGCCCATCTGGTGAAAATGAATGTGTCCATTCCAGATCGATTGAAGTAAGTAACTAACGTTCAGTTACCATGCAAATGATTTGCTTTTGTCAAAGGAACTGATTGAGACGAGCCTGGAGCATTTTGCTATCGATGACGCTGTTGTTCTGGCGGAGGCGTATTGCAATCGAGGTGTGTTCATTTGTGCCGTCCACTCTGGTTAACACATCCGTAATTTAGTTGGTTCTGAACGGTCACTGCTTTTATTGGCGCATTGTTTAACACGAACACAAAATCTCGAGAGTGCTTACCATTTCTTGAAAATGTCCAATCCCCAATCGATGAAAATGGCCAAGTCGCGCTATATGTTTGCCCTGTGCGCATTTGCACAAGATCGGTAAGTGTTCCATTGTTCTTGCGCTTATTTGGAAAGTGATCGGATTTTTGTTGAATAATTTAATTGCAAAATTATGGTGCTTTTTTTAGTCTACAGGAAGCTGAATCAATGCTTCGGGATGATAAAGTCGTTGACAAAGTCGAGTTACATCCCGTTTTTTTCGGCACAAATTCACTCCCTTACGCGCATTCACTTTTGGCAAATATATTACGGTAAGTGACGTTAAAGTTCGAGTCAAAAAGCGATTTGTCAGGAAAAAATAGCCGGTTTCGGACCGGAAAATAGATGCATTCGCTATTCGCCTTATACTAATCTGTTTTGAGGGGAATACATGCGCATGTTTTCTGTTGTCATTCTCAAAACCATCAAAAATAAATAGTTTGAATCAAACCTTCACATTAAGGGAGACAAACCGAGTCGAGTGCGCAAAAACACATTTTGCAAATTCAATTCGAAATTGTGCTATGCTGTGGTCTTCGATACGATCTTATTGTGAGGTACACTATATGAATCATTCCATTTCAAGGGACTTTTCTACATAACGGAAAAACTGGTCTGATTACCCAGGGTCTGGATCCTGGTCTGAGGTTTCCGGATATGGTTCTGGATTTTGGAATGAAAATACCTGGATCTGGATTTACCAGGATTAAAAATTGGTTTCCAGGATGTCCTGATCCTGATGCGTCGACGAAAATACCAGGGTTTCGGATCAGGAGTTCTGGAAAATACCGGTCCGGTCCGATCTCTAGACTTTTCATTCCGAAAGCAATCTTTGTTTTGTTTTATATGTTCTTCTTTATTCATATTTTTTTCTCGTTTCAGCTTGGCGGAGAATCTGTTCGTGACCATATGCAGCCATTAGTAACATTAGTCTCAACAGAAAACGCGTTGAGAAAAGTTTGAGAATGTTCACCCAAACCTTTATTTTCGAATTTAAATTTTTAGAGTGTTTCTGAAGAGAGGCAAGCACAGCAAGAGGATTACGTGATGAGTACGCCGGTCACAAAAGCCAAAGCTGTTGAGGAACGGCGGCGAGCCTTCACTCCCGAGAGGAGAAGGTTCAGGCTCAAATGACAATGTTTAGCTTTTATCGAAGACACACACACACAGAGCCACCAGACTCCGTTCCACCGCTTCTGATGGCCGATTTTTTGCGGCCCGTACTCTTTCGACCGCCTTAAGGGCAAGCGAAAATTCACCGCTGACCAGGCTTAACAAAGTGAACACGGAAGCGGCGCTAAAGCAGGCGATCATTGCTCCACTGATTGAGTCAAAGCAATTGGATGTGAGTGGTGAGGGGCGGCCATGGTGGAGAACAACCCAACAAATTCATGTCCATTGGGCACCGCCGCATTTTTCATTAACCAATTAATGATCTGCCATTTTTAGACCAACCAAAATCTTTTGGGAGGTCCAGCAGTGCCGATAGGAGCCGCCAGCAAAAATGATCACGAATCTTTTTTCAGGACGGCGATGAACACGAGTTGAGCAACAAGAGGATAACACGCCGAGCGGCGGCGGCTGCCGCTGCCGCGATTTCTAAGGAAACAACAAACCATGAGCATTGGCCAGACTTAATACACCGTAAGGATTTGTTTATTTTATACATTTTTTTGTGACTTAAATGTTCCATCATCATCTTAGACGAATTTGCCGGATGGTTTGTGCAATTGGCCGTTGTTCAAGAATGTCTTTCACGTTTTCGCTCGTCCGAGGCGTTGGCTATTCTACAGGAGTTGAACCCGTTTCTTGCCCAATTGCCCCTTTCATTGGAACTCCGTGCGCGCATTTTCTTCGAAAATGGCGAGTACAAAAGATCATGCGAGGTGAACATTCTCAAGCCGTACAGAGAGAGACCAACAAATCGGCGGAGATTTGATCCACAAATGTTTTTACTCTTCCTTTAGGTCTTCGAAGAAATACGTCGTCTTTATCCCCGTCATTTGCATGGGATGGAAATATACAGCACGGCACTTTGGCAGCTCCACGACTCGAAGAAGTTATCAGCACTTGCATCGAAAATGGCCGAAATTGCAAGAAATCAACCACAAACCTGGTGTATTGCAGGGAATTGCTTCAGGTGAATAAAGTGAAACGTTTAATTCAATTACAATTTTATAATTTGTTTTTTTTTTGTTAAAGCGTTGAGAAACAACATGAAACGGCAATTGGTCGGTATAAAGCAATTTAGCATAATAAATTAAATATTTTGCTTTTGAAGAATGTTTGGAACGAGCAATTCGTCTTGATCATCGTTTTGCTTATGCATATTCGCTGCTCGGCCATGAGCTCATTGATATGAATGATTTTGGCCGTGCAGCACAAGCCTTTCGAAAGGCCGTTCAGTTTTCGCCCAACGACTATCGGGCGTGGTACGGTCTGGGCCTGGTGCATTTCAAGGTCAAACTGATGGACAACAACCTTTTTCTGTGTGTATTTATATATTGCTGGTTAAGGAGGAGCAGTTGCCAATGGCCAGAATAAATTTGCTTCGTGCAGTGAGCATCAATCCAAACAACAATGTCCTCCTGTGCCAATTGGCCGTCATTGAGCAGGCCCTTCACAACAGTGACACGGTCGGTGGTTAATTCAAAGATACAAATTTAAACAAAAAATAAATAAATAAACGGATCATGATGAATTTAGGCAATGCAATACCTTGAAAGTGCTCTCAAACATTCACCAAATAATGTGCCATGTCGATTTCACAAGGTCTGAATGTTTCAAAGTCGGGATTAGGTTAAACACAASACCGGGTTAGCCGCGATTGTCGTGTCCAAATTCTGTCCGGGCGAATTCCCTAATTGTAAGCCAAATGATGTGGTTTGATTCGAGAAAATTAGGTTAGTGAAAGGTATGCTTTTTTCCAAACATTTTTTTTATTATTATTGAAACGGGCCTCCTGTTTGGGAGGGAAAGACTTACTTTATTGGGGTTTTTTATGCAAATTTAAAACTTAACAAACAAACAAAAAATGGCGGACAATTTAGGCCAGATTGCTGTTTGACGTTGGCAATTACGAGGCCGCGCGGGTGGAGCTGGAGGAGCTTCGAGTTTTGTCGCCCGACGAGGCGCACGTTTTCTTTTTGTTGGGCCGTGTCAACCGAAAATTGGGCAACACACATTTGGCACTGCTGAATTTCAGGCACCGTTTTGTGGCCATTCTAATTTGTTTTCACATTAAAATTTAAACTTGCTGCAGTTGGGCAACGGAAATTGACCCGCGAGGGGAACAGAACAATTCGGCACTGACACAGGACAAGGGCCCCTACGATGATGAGCCAATTTGAAAGAGTTTGTGATTGTGTCATTGCCAGTGTGTGTAATATTTCTTATTTTGCTCATTTGTTCACATCTGTGTTTTCAGTTTTTCAATGAAAATATATTATAATGTGTGTGTATGTGTGCGTTTACCCATTTCTTTATTGCTGCTGTTTCATTCATTATTTTTTGGTGGAGAATGATCGAATGATTCGTCCGTCGTCGTTTTATGCCAATTAAATGCGTTATGCATCCGCTTTTATTTGATTGTTTATCACTTATATTATATACATTGATGACCTCCTTTTGGACTGGTTCGCCATGCTAAAAATATGTCCCTTATTCGAGCAGTAGYGTTTTGTGATACGTGCTGCAATTCCTTGTGAATTGCTTCAAACCGAACCGAAAGTTTTTCGTTTTGTTTAACTGAAGGATTTTTGGAAATCGATAATGGGCGTTCTTTTATATTTTAAATATTTTAATTTAACTAAAAATTAGTTTTGAAAATGGGATGTTTGTTTGGGTTCGTTTCTTTCCTGAACGACATGTAAAAACAGTTTTTCCTTTCATTAGCGTAATCGATTTTGGGTTTTTGTCCATCGCTCGCTGTGCTCGTAAGTTGTAGGTGGCGAGTGAGAGCACTGACAGACACTTTTAAAAATTTGACACGATCAAATGACCATTTATTCTTCATTTTACATTATTTGTATTTACATTTATTACGTCAAATGTTTCAGTTAAAAGGTACACTTAATAATCCTTCAACATGGTTTACGGATATGGTAACAAAGTGGTTAAATCGCTCATGTTCTTCACGAATTTTGCAATTTTCTTTCTCGGTGTTCTCGTCTTCACATTTTCGCTTTGGGTAGTGTTGTTCTCTTTGCAAAGTTATTTGTTCTTTTTTCCATTCAATTTTAGGCAAATTTGGACCAGGACTTTTCTGCACATTTGCGAGATTTTGCCGAGCAAGCAAAGATTGACGAACATTTTGTGAACGAACTCGCCCAGGTAGGAGCTTAAACGTTTTTCGATCGTGTGGAGGCCAATTCATATTATTCGGAACCCGGATTTGGTTTTAAATTTTGTATTGTTAAACCGGTACCAATTTTGATCGAGAAATCCGTCCCCGCTACGGAAACCCTGAAACATTTTTGTGTAGGGAAGGCAATCTCAACAAATCATTTGTTCATTTCTTTATCCTTTCAGTATGAAGCATCGCTTTGGGTTTGTTCTGTTGTTGGATTGAGACTCAAAATATGAAAAGATATAATTTTTAGATTTTGGTTGCTGTCGGCGCCCTGCTTCTCGTTGTTGGATTTTTGGGATGTTGTGGAACTGCTTGTGAAAGTAATGTCCTGCTTACTCTGGTACATTCTGTTGTTTGCTTCTCCTCCTATTTTTTTTATTGTTGTTGTTGCGATTAACAAACTTTAGTACTTTGTGGTCATCCTCATTTTGGCCCTTGTCGAGTTTCTCACTGTCCTGGCGATGTTCACCAACCGCGCGGAGCTGTTCGAGTCCGTGCACAATGCGTTCATTGAAAGCTCAAAAACTGCGGACGGTCGGCGCAACCTCAAGCCCATTCAGACCGCCTTGAACTGTTGCGGGGCCACCGTTGAGAGTCAGCATTTCTATCTGGCTGAGGGACTTTGCACCGGCTCACTGCACAACGCCGTAAGAGATCGAACGCGCGCTAATTGCAAATGTCGAGACAACGACTGTTTTCACGTTTCAGGATGATTGCTATACGGTTTTGGCCGCCAAACTGAACAGCGATGCCGTGCTGGTCAGTGCTGTTCTGCTTCTGCTCGCTCAGTTCTTCTCCATGTTCTTCTCGTGCGTCCTCTGCAAGGCGTTCCGTGAGCGCGGTCCCATTTATTTTGTTTGATTTATTTTACAACAATTTGTGTCACTTTTTTTTCTTCAAGAACTCTCGCATTTATTTATGTTCTTGCCATTAAAATTCATTTCCCTGAAAACGCATTCGAATTTATGAGATGGCTTTTTTTTGTTTTGTTTTTTGTCTTTGTTTTACTTATAAGCAAACAAACATTTTTGAACCACACCACTTACTTAACTCTGTTATTTTTTTAAAACGCAATGCTGACACCGCCAACATCTGATAAATAATAATGATTAATTCAATGTGATAATACAATTCGCCTAAATGTTGGCGGTGTCACTTTACTTAATTCATTCCCATTTTAATCATTTAAATTTTTAGTTTTATGTCAATAAATAATTTTCTTTCTTTTTTTGAGAATATTGGCTTGGGATGGCTTCATCTAAAAATATCTATTCTCGCGTGTGTTTGGGCAGATTACATTAAAAAATTAGTCATTAGAGGATGTTAATGTTCTATCGGTTGGTTGCTTCTTCTCCGTTATTTTGAGAGCAAAGCAAAAACACGCGATCGATCAGTTTGGTTGCTGGTGGTGGTGGTGGTGTTGGTGCGCTATGGTCGCGCAGCTGCTGAAAGACTCGATTTGCTCACAGAGTCTACACAATTATACATATATAGCCAGCATACACACACATGTGATGATGATGATGATCATCAAATTGATGATCACATACTGACACGTGAACTTTGCTGGTGGGGTTTGGGAAGGATTGGACGCGCGCAGAGACAGAAAAAGAAGAAAAGGGGGAGCCGACGTGGAGCGGTCGCGCTACTACGATTTTGACAGGGGGCAAGAAGGAA
>MEIZ01000008.1:616091-632904 GCA_001723225.1 Globodera ellingtonae | reverse complement strand
GCCGCCGCTTCTACGCCCGCACAAATTGTGCAGCGGCTGGAAGGCTAAATCCAGAATAAGACGGACGGACGGCTAAAACGGAACTATAACACATACATATGTACATGTTTGTTACTCGTAACCAAATAATTTGTATAGTGAATTGTATTATTTGTTTACATTTACCCTATACATATGTATTGATAGAGCATCTATGTACATATACACTACTACAAATAAAAATAATTTATTAAACGAATTTATGTTGTAAATATTTGTGAATAAAATTGCCAAATGATTTGTTTTTTAATTAAAAAAAGCTGTCTGTCTATGTTTACCTAACTGTCATGTTTTAGCATGCTCATCAGATCAAAATTTGATCGCCACAAATTTACTTATGTTCCAAAGTGCTGCAACAAAAAGTGCCTTCTTTCCCTTCTTCTCCTCTTCCATTTCCCCTCCGTTTTGTCCGTTCACATTTTTATTTGTCGTCTTTTTGCTGTTGCCAATCAACAACAACGCCTTCACCACTGACAACAGCAACCTGTTGGTGGACAACGAATTTTCCGCTGATGTTATTTCCCAAGCGTTTGTGCAGACCGGCTCGGAGCTTCACTATTTCCGAGACATTTCACATCAACAGGACGGTGGACCAACTTTTTTGGCATCGTCTGCAAGTGCCAACAAAGTGAACGATGGGTACGTGTTGTGCTGTGTCAATTTTTGAAAAAAAAACAAAAAAAAAAAAACAAATTTATTCAGGCTGGAAGCGGAGAACAACGCCGGCAAAAAGAAATTGTTTGAAGCGGAGTCAACCGATTTTGGCAAAAGCGTTTTGGGGGTCAGTGGAAGGGCTTCTCCAATCGTTTAAATGAGCAATTGATTGGAACGTGAACTTCAACATGTACACCAACAACACTTCTTTAGGTCCCTGTCCAACGTCGCGTGTTTTTGTCCAATCCAGGCGACAAGAACCTCATCATTTCAGCAATAACAAGCTCTTCAATCAGTTTCCATTGCTCTTTTGTGGAACAAAAAGTGGGTAATTTTTTTAAAAGTTTTTTCGCTTTTTTTTTTTTTGCGCAAATTCCATTTATGTCAAAGATAAAATTCAGTCACTTGCGCCTCAGCAACAAACTTTTTTTCGAGTGTTTTTTCTTCCTGTTCTGGAACATTTTGGACTTCAACAGGAAGTGATCAAAGTGCACACTTCTGTCGGCACCTTTTCTCATCGAGTCCAGGGCGAATCTGTTGGAAATCCTTACCGAATACGGTGGAAATATTTAAAAATAACAATAATTGCAATCGTTTCCATTTATTATAGGTCTTTTCTGGGCATTCGTCTGCCATTGAATGCCACTTTTACGGCACCGTTTAGTCTTCACAATCCGCATTCCAAAACAATGATACTTTCGGAATTGTTTGTCAGCGATTGCAATGTCAGAATTGAGCTGAACGATGGCACTTTGGTGTCGAAGAAGCAGCATAGTGAGGACGACAAAAAGGAACCAATCCATTGGGTTAGTGTGTTGCTTGAATTAAGCCTATTTTGGGTTAGTGGTTGCTTGAATTAAGCCTATTTTTTACTCCTTTTGTTTAGCGCTTTCGGCCATTTGAAACGAGAGAAATTGGCAAGACAAAAGTGCTGGGCAATGTCGAGCGCAACAGCACATCATTTATTGTGGCAAAAATGCGAAAAATGGGTCAACAATCGTCCACTGCTCAAAGCATTCCAATCGCAATGCACGAAAAGACTGAACTGAAAGAGGAACCTTTGGATCAACTGCTAATATTTGCGGTTGGAGTGCAGGTAATAATAATAAAAAGGCAAATTTTGATTATTTACAAATATAAAATAGAAACATTTAATTATTTACACCATGGCGGGGAACGACTCAACGCGCGCTGTTTGACTAATACAATAACATGCAAAAAATGTAGGTCTCCCGCCGTCGAGACCTGTTCCCGACTGTTGATCTGCTCGATTTTGGCCTTGTCCAGGCGGGTGGCCAAATCCGTCCGTTGACGTTCAGCGTGTACAGCTCGCTGGAGCGTGGTGTTGAAATTGAATCAGTTTATGTTGGAAAGCAGACGCGGGGCGTGTACTTGCAGTTCGAGTCACGACCGCCCATATCCATCAAAGGCGGCGTAAAGGGTCAACCAGGTGGGCAACCAGTTCATTTACATTGTCTTTTTGTCCATTTATTCCTGATCTTTTGCCAGGCTTGCCCATAACAGTTGCAAGTGTGAACATTGACACACGTCAACCAAATCTTGCGGAATTGAGAGACGCGGAGGACGACGGAACTACCAAAGACAGCACCGAGCAGCAGCAGTTGGAACAGCGTGGACGGGAAGGCTCTGATGAAAACAGTGAAATGGTCACGGTTCGGCGTGGGACGGTGGTGGCCGAGACCAGAGGCGGCAATTACAAAGTGTCCATCCCATTTCGAGCAGTCATTTACCGGGGGTCAGTCATTTGGCAGGAGGGGGATGAACACAACGGACAAACACTTTTCAGGCAGTTGGAGCACGACATGGAAGCCACAGCCTTCCACCAGGGCTTGGACCCGATCGTTCACAGAGAGGTCACCATCACAAACTCGTTGCCCTTTGGACTGGCCATTTGGGGTATCAAATTGGCGAAGAATGCGAAAGACGCGTTTCAAGTGAGTCCAAATTATCGGGTTGGTTGAAATGGCCATCAACTCGTTCCTTTACATCGACTCGTTCCCTTTTTAATGAGTTAATATTTTACCGATTTTGGTTGTCCATTTGTTTGTCATGTCATTCCCAAAACAACAATTGTTCAGGCCTCACTCGTCTCCGATCCTGCGGTCGTCCTTTTCCCGGGACAGTCTCTGCCCACATTTTTGCTCACTTACCTTCGCAAGCAGTCCATCAACTTCTCTTCCAAAATCATACTTAACACCAATGTTACAACTTACAAATTTCCGATCGTTGTTTTTGGTGGTGATCTTCAGGTACGTGGAATGAATTTTTTTTTTACATTTTATACCCATTCAATTTTGTGTTTAAGATACGCCTTCACGCACATAAACAAAGTGAATTCGATTTTGGTGCTGTCGGATGGGATGAACGTCGGACTATTCTGGTATATCAATGAACTCCCCGAACATGTGCGTCGTCCCCGTTTCAGTTCTCACTGTCCAATTCGAACCCGGTCAGTCTGAGGCTCAAACGGCTCCATGCCCCTTTCCCCGCCTTACTGTCGCTGTCGTTCATTGGCGTGCACAGGTTGGAACACGACAATCAAGCCGTAAGTGTTGGACGATTAGTCGAACGCGCGTCTCCGGCCAATGTCAGCAGCAGCAGCAACAACGGCGGCCGATGGGCTGAAGTGAACTATAATTTTGACGGCATTTTGTTTGGAAAATGCCATCCCTCCAACCCGCCTAGGGGCTCGACTTTGCACTTCCTGCACACAGCCTCGCGCTGTTCAACCTGACTCTTTCCGCGCCTTCACAGCACCGCAAAACTCTCCCGTCCAGCGGCGTCAACACATTTCAACTGCAAACCCAGTTCGCCACCCATGAATTTCCGGTCAAATTCGAGCTGGTCGATTACCATTTGGAAAGTGTGCCTTCTGAAATTGTTTTCCGCGACGCATTTATTGGAACGGTTCAAACACATCCGATCAAGGTGGTTTTTTTCTTCATTTTCAGTAAACTTGTTACATTTTACTTAATCATTTTCAGTTCTTTAACACATTTGCGGACGATCTGCACATTCACCACATTTCCATCACGGATGATGATGATCCACGGTTTCAGCTGTACCACCAACCAAATGTTTCCGTCACAATGCGACGGACAATTCCGTCAAAATCCCTTGTCACGGTGGCAAATGTGGCTTTTGTTCCTGGCTCAACATGTCCACAACATTGCTACTTGGGTGGGCTTGCATTTACAATTACTATAATTAAACGAAAAATTGAGTGTTTTGGTTGTTTTCTCGTTGAATGAATGTTTTTGCGCCTTCAGGCATTCAACTGGACACCAGTGAGGGCCAATGGTTCGCCTACGGCATGAAACTTCCACAAAATTTGGCCGAAATTGACCATTACCTTTACATGCGTCTGAGGAAGGAATGGCTATCAATGGGTGACAAAAGAGTTGTGAAAACGCAGTTACGCATGGACACGGACAGAGTGAAGGGCGTCGAAGTGCCAATTGAGGGACATTTGGTGAGAATATTTTTGTTGGAGTTGTTCAAATTTCTTTCAACAAATTCGAAACGTTCAAAAAACAATTTTTTGTTGTTAGGTTTGGCCGCGGTTGCTGAGTCATTCCGTTGTGCACTTTCCTCTCACCGCTGTATGTTTTGTTTTGTTTATTGGACCAATTATTTAAATAATATTTAATTTTAGGTTGGAAATTTTACCATTGTCAATTTGACGCTTTCAAACCCGACGACGGTACTATCCTCCTTATTTTTGCATGAATTAATCCCATTTTTAATTAAACAGAATTCTGTCATTGTTCAACTTCTGCCGTTGGTCATTTATCCGGACGCGGAATTTTTCTTGGACCTTTTTCGTGCTGAACTTCCGGTTCCGCTCGCCGACCCTGTCGAGATAAACGAAACGCTAATGTTTTCGTTGCGGGACACCGAATTATTCACGCTACGACCAGGCAGCCCGGTGCCACAGTTTCGTGAAGAAGTTGAAGCAATTTTGGGCGGCCCGGTGCCAAGGTTTACCCAAACTTTGCTGCTGAGGCCCGGCATGAGCACCCGAATTCGCATTGGTTTTCTGCCCAACGATTACGCTCTCCACTCGTCACTGTTGCTGATCCGTAACAATTTGACCGCCTTGGAGCCGGTTGTGCTCTATGGTCGTGGCGCAAAAATGTGAGGAGTTTTTTTCTCATTTTAAGCTCTGATCCGATGGCATTTGACCCTCTTTTATATAGGCACATGGACATCGACAACAAAACGGCCAGGTCCCAACCGTTGCTTTTTGAAATTTTGCCACAACATTTGGCGGACTGTGCCAACCCGCGACGCCAATTGCACAAATTGCCGACAACGTTAACAGTTCGGCGGTCATTTGTGGTGCGTAACAGTGGCGAAGTGAGTTGGAAATTTGGCCCCTTAAAACGTTCAATGTTTAATTTGTTTAGGTCAGCTTCAGCGTGTTCAACATTTCCATCAGTAATACGCCATGTGAAAACCGGGGTTTCCGCGTTTTGAATTGTGACCGTTTCCGATTGGAACCCAATGAGACCATTTTGCTGGACATTGCGTAAGTTTTGATTATTGCTTTAAAATGGCCAGAAACCGTTATTTCTTTTTGCCAGGTACACACCCGACTTCTTGTTGTCCACTAACGAAGCCACACTGCAGCTGTACATGCACATGAACGGAACGCCATGGTCATTCGACTTGGTGTCCACCATCCCTCCCCATCTGCTCTCCGTTTGTCATGCAGCACTGCCACGTCCACCCTTCGAGAGCATGATGTACTACACTTGTGTGCTTGCATTAACGTGAGCGGGCGGGCGAACTTGGGCTCCTCGTGAAAATTGTTTTTTTCCTTTTTAAGCTTTTGTTTCATTTGCGTGGTTTCTTGTGCTTATTTGGAGGGCGACCGCGTGATTTCCTGTGCCTATCGACAACAGTTTGCAGTGCATTGTCATGACGAAAAAACAGCTGTTGATTTGGACGCATCAGTGCCCGACGAACAGAACAGTGTGTCGTCGTCGACGGGGACGACGGAGGACGAAGTGCCCTCTCGGAAGACACAATTTCTTCAGGCGGCACAAGACGCGGGGCCCTTGAACAAGTAAAACGCATCCGACCGAACATTTTCAAGCAGTAATTCCTGTTTACCCTTTACCCATTCTGCAGACTGTTCTGGCGTACATTGAACTGTATTCTGTGGGTGTTCTCATACGTGTGGCCGTTGGTTCGCGGTAGCAACAAACAGTCGATTGCTCGAAGAAAGTCTCGAAAGGGTGAAACGAGAAAAGCTCAACAACAGCAACAACAACAAACAATGGCGACAACTGTAGTCGACAATGAAAAATCAAGCCTTCGTCAATCATTTTCGGAAGGGTTGGTCGACGGAACAGAAGATGGAAAGGCCGAGGAGGTGGACGATGAACTGTTGACCAGACTGCCCGTCTCGGACGAGATTGCGCAACATCCAAAAGACCCGGAACAAATCCACTCCAACTTTCCCCTGCCGCCGCATTTGTCCAACGCCAACGTGCTGGACTCTGCGAACATTGTGTGCGATGACGAATTGCTTGACTTCACAGACCCGTACCTCTTCATGAAATTGTTCAGAAACATTAATCGGGGGGATTCTAATGCATTCCCTCCTCATTTTTAGCCGTTCCTTTTTGAATGCTGAGAAGTTGTCGTTGGGTGCAGAGTGTACGAGCGGACAGCGACACAAACATTCAGTCAGTAGCAGTACAACAACAAGTGAAACTCAGCAGCAGCCACCAAATGGGACCAGGTGCGTGTACCGCGCAATTGCAGGATTGCTTTATAATGACCAACAAAACTTAATGTTTTCTTTTTAGAGAAAGAATTGCAAGGAAAAAGAAAGCTGGAAAGAAGAGAAATAAGCCGGACGAAGCGAAGAAGTTCGATCTGCACAGCATTGGAATTAAGAAAAACTTGCTGGGAAAGGAGCCAGAACGCCAACGAAATGCGCAAGGACTAAAATCAACAGAGCTGTCCTCCTCCACAACGGGCAGTGATGATGGCGAGAATTTGTTGATGGCATTGGATGAAAAGAGTGATGAAAAGGGGGAAACAACAAAGAAGACGCAGAGGACGACGACGGCAAAACGTACAGGGAAGGCTGACGCTGTTTACGTCAACGAAAAGAGTGCCGAAGTCAAACGGCACGGAAAAAGCCCTTCTGCTGGCTCTTCGCATGTCTCCTCCTCGTCACTCCGGTGCGTGTGTCTTTTTTGGAACAACACCAACAACAACAAATCAAGCTTTATGAATTTAATTTATATATAGTCAAATGTTGTGAAACATTATGTGATTTAGAACGGCCTCAAATTCGGCAGACAAAATGCCAATGACGACAAACAAACACCCAAAGGCAAGAAGAACTGTTGAAGAAGAAGACCAAATGGTTGTGCCGTCGTCGTCCATTTCGTACGCTGACCGTCGACGAATAATGGACGGGGAGAAGAGAATGATATGCACGGAGGAGCGGCCAGAATGGTTTAACCGACTGTTCACAACGGGAACTGCTGCTGAAGATGAGGATGAGAAAGTGGAGGGCAACAATCATGACGATCAACAGCAGCAACAACCCAATCTCTACTTTCAACAACTACATGAACAACGACCGCCTCCAGTATATAGAGATGATTTTGGAACAGAATTTGTTTGGAAACAACTTCATTCGACCAAATTCCGTTTTGAAGACAATGAGGAGGAGGAGGAGGAGGATGAGTTGGCACGGTTCGATGCGCCGGAAAATGATGATGCCGAAATGGGTGCGGGTGCGGACATGGACAGCAGCGGCTCGAGTGCAGCACCGGAGTGGGCGGATCAAGCAATAGCTGATTTCACAACTGGTATGCGGTGAAGGCGGGTGGGGGATTACTATTAAAGTGAGGACGATCGAGATTCTCGATCGAATCTTGATCGTTTAATGTTTTTCGAGATTCTCGATTGGTTCCAGGCCTTGCTCCAGATATTATAAGACTTACTTACTTTACGGCTCCAAACGGTCTGTCTATTTAAGTTAATGTGGACGACGACTTCTTTGATTTGGCCAACCAATCAGCCGAATTTTTTGATCAAATTTCAAACGACGGTTGTTCGACTTCTCTCCAGCAGTCGGACAGGGATTTTCCAACGGACACGGACACGTTCACACCTTCGAACCGATATTTTGGCGTCATTGGGTCAAAAATTGAGAAGAAAGAGAACACCGATGCGATTGTACGAGACAAAAAGCTGGAAGCTGAGGTGAGAGCATTTGGCCAACCGAGCATTTTTAAGATAAAATATTTCGTTAATTCATTGAATGTTAATTTTCTTTTTTGTAAAGGATTTGAAGACTCAACGCATAATTGATACTCTTACGCAAGAATATCGGGAAAAGCTCACCAAAGTGTTGAACAGCGCAAGGAACCCAATGCTGGACATCCACCAATTGTTGGGTAAGTACATGTAGGCTTAGTTGATTTAAGCAGGACTCCGGTTTCATCAATAATGTTGAGGTTCATAACGAAATTGATAAACTTTTCACAAATCATTTACTCGAGAATCTGAGTTCTGCTTCATGTTGGATTTTCGTGGAGGTTTTCTCCCCGTTATAATTTTTTCGTATACCGATTGCCAACATAATATTAAAGGTTTGCAATATTGTTTCAGATGATTTGAATCTGTCGCCCTCTGCATGTAAATTGACACTGCCGCCGGACTTAACTTCGGGCTGTGGACTGAATGAGACAAAATCGACGGGAACTGCTGCAGATAACCATTTGAACACGACGAACATGGGAAGAAACGTGGGCGGCACCACCAGCAGCAGGCTTGGCGGAACCACAGAATTGCAAGGAGTCCAACAGAGAAAGAGAAAATCTCCGGGAAGAGAGCACAGCGAGCGGCTTAGAAATGCTGTTGATGAACCAAAAAAGGAGAAGACGGACGGAGCACCATCGCCCCTCCCCAATTTCGACATTCTCTTCAACATCGAAGACCCCATTTGGAAACCCATCGGAGCAATCGACGAACGACTCAGTTGGCCAGCACAATTCATGAACAAAGAAAAAAAGACGACAAAAAAGAAGCAGAAAGATGATAAATGAAAAAAAAAAGATCCAAATCATTTGAAAACATTATTTCCGGGAGAATTGCGATAAAGAATGCATCCGCAATAGTGTGAAAGAATGCTTTTAATCAAAAACATTAAGCAATTGGTACCAGCTTGCACCGGGTTACCCGAAAGCTGAAACCCGGTCTATTTTTAGACCCGCAGTCCGGATTTTGAGTGGGATTTTTAAGAAAACGATTTACTTTTGATTGGACTGGATTGTCCTGTTTGTACGCCGAAACCCGCTTTTTCCACGACCCGAACCCGAGCTTTTTTTGGCCGGTCCGACATTTTTCTCTCCAGGCGCAACCCCCCTCCGAAAACTTTAAAAATGGTCGTATTTTTGAAGATTTTACAAGATTTGTTCGATGAACTGCTCGCTGTTGACGTTCGGGATTTGGTATCCCGCTGATCGCTCCGAAGCTGATTGACTGGTGCAATGCTGTCGGCAGCGCCTTTCTCCCATATTCCGCCGGCCGACTGCTCCTCTCCGACCCGAAGGACAAGTTCGGGACGTTCGGGGTGGGTGGGGGAGACGATGGATGACTAGGGTCAGGAATGGGGGACGGTATAGGCCGTCAGAACTGACACCTGCCGATGGAGAATTAAAGCAGTTTATTGGGACGAAGGGACAGACCATGAAAACTGAAAGAATGGACTTTTTTCATGACCCTGTGCAATCCTGATTTGCACCACCGTTTAGACCAAAGGAAAGTTGATTTTGAATAAATTTCTGGCGTCAATCCTCTCCAATTCAATTGTCCCTGCCACCAACTTGAAAACGAGAGAAAACCTTCATATGCAAATGGCACAAGAAAGACAATGAAAACAGAGATCGTATCCATTTACAATATTTTCAAAAACACAAACAAAATGAAAAATGAAGGCAAAGTGATGTAAATTAAAAATTGCACAAACGAGCGAGATCAGATCACATCAGCGCTGTGCCTCGCAAATATGCCCGGCCTCTGGCTCACGAGTTCAGGATCCATTGGTTTTTTGCCAGAATTTCGGGCCTCCGCTCGCCGTAGTCGTAAAGCAATTCTTCGCCTATGTCAATGTCGCGTCTGGCCACAAGGATCAGATGAAAATCCGAGCATCCAAAGTCGGCGACCTGACAATAATTACGCCAACGACATTCCATTTCTTTGCGCAAAAAACTCACCCGTGTCTTCAGATTCGGCTTCAAATAACTGTGATTTATCAACCGGCCCTTGTAAGACGTCTCTGTGGTTGCGTCGACACAAAATACTGAGAAAAATGTACAAATGTTACTAATGCAAAAGTCATAATTTGTAGGTGTTTTGAACGCTATTTTACTTCCGGTCCGAATCCAAGAAAAGAACGTTGGGGTAAAACCAAAGGCCTAACATTTTTGGATTGGAGGAATTCGGACGAATGGGCTTTTTCGAGCCGATAGCTCGCTTGCTTCTAAATCCATAAATTATAATTTTAGTTGATAAAAATGGTGTTAATTTGGGTGCCCTAAACAAAGAACTTTTTTTCCTACCATTGTCCCGGTGCCGGAAGTAGTACATGAATGAGCCGGCATTTTCATCACAGGCATAGCRTTGTTCTCGGGAGTGGGCAGTTTTGATGTTTATTATGTCGCCTAATTTGAAGAAAAAAAAGTGTAACAAAAAAATGCATATAATAATGGACAAACCTTTGTATTCTACAACAAATTCGCCCCGTTGAAAACTCTTCAGTGCGCGAACGCTACGGCCTTTGACGGGACATTGAAAGACTTCCAGATGGGACTCACTGACTCCAGTATCGATGAAATATTTGATCTGCTTCATTTTGAGATCCTTAAGAATTTTATAAATCAAATAAATCAAGACTGTCTCATGTTTTTGTTTAGATTAAAAGGAATAAATTCCAAAATAAAGGTTCAAAAACATTAATTCATAATTCGTTTTGGGTGATTTTGTTGCAAAAACGGGGAAAAAGCACATATTAACAACAAAAAAAAACAACAACCTCAATTTCCTTTGTCGTCATGCGTTTGCTTCGACGTATGGGGAAATAATTTGTGATCAGGGCATTCTCCGGCGTTGGCTCCTTCAGTTTTTTTTGCTTCGCCTCCTTTTTCGCTTCCAAATTTTTTTTCTTTTCTTGCATTTTTTTTTTTGGCTAAATTTCGGGCTTTACTTTCGTTAAAAATACATATGTCGGGGGATCGATTTTAGGAATTAAATATTGCGATACAAATCAAAAACATGAAAGACTTTTTATCAGTAAAAAGCTGTTTAACGGGTGCACTCCTTCAAAATTTTCACAGACACAAAAGAACCCGCCACTTTTTTTAGATAAGAAGCGTTCTTTGGCCTTTCAAAAACACCAAATCGGGCCGGAGATGGTTGGTGACTGGACAGAGAAAGAGCACACAGAAAACAGAACTTACGCTCGCGCCAAAAGGATGAGAAAGACGCAGAGTGTTTGTTGTCTTGCAAAAGGTTTATGGAAAGAGAACGAATATAAAATAAAGTCGCCTAAGAGGAAGGGGGCTCATTTGCTGATTTGCTGCTGCCATGCCCATTTGCTTTTGGCTTCATTTTCCGCATCAGCGGCAGAAAGGACTCTCCCCCCCCCCCTTTTTTTTTGTTAAATGGACAGAGACAGAGACGGAGAGAGAAGGGGAAGGACACCACCAACGTTCTTCTCTTCTCCACGCTTTTTCATTTCAATACGCGACATCTAACTAAAATCGATAGACAAAGTTTCAAAATTTGCACCTGTGCACGTTAAAAGGGAGATCACAGAATTTCGGTACACTGAAAAAGCCTTGAAAATTAAATGTCGCGACTCGCGACTCGCGAGATTAAGAAAATCAAAAATTTTTAAATCCACTAATTTTAAATCTTGGCGAAATGAATCACAAAGTTTAAACAAGTATTAGGTAATCCGCAAATTCAGAAATTGCTGTTTTTTTCTGAAAATATTTTCGTAGCCTGCGGGGACGTCGATTTTGGTGATCTGATTTGATAATATGTATATTTCAGCTTCACCTCAATTTTTAAATACCTATTGGCATTCGTTTCTTACATATGAATAGCAGTGAAACTGTTCCTAGTGAACTGCCACCTGATTTTGATGAGGTAACAAATGTTTTTTTTATGTTTTCATAATATTTATTTTTGACAATTTTCATTTTAATTAAGGCTGACAATGCGCACCAAACTCAAGTTGACACATTTGTGAGGTATACGCCTCTTCGATTGCGTTCCGGCTTTCCGCATCCCGACGAAGTTGTGGAAACCCTCTCGCTCGGCAGTGTTTCATCACCAGAAATTCGTTATGCTTTGGCTGTCCCTGACGAAGTTGTTGATGGAGGTAAAGCCGAACTTGAATAAGCCGTACACGCTGTCTTAACTCAGGTCTCATATCAAATCTTCAACTGGAAGCGGCCCTTTATGCGTGTCAAGCTCATCAACGTTATTTGCCCTCGGGTGAACGTATTGGCTATTTGATTGGTTCGTCTTCTCTTTTACTAATCGAATTTTTAAATTCTTTTATTAATAACCAAACTTTTTAAGGTGACGGGGCCGGTGTCGGAAAGGGTCGGACAATTGCGGCAATAATTTTTGAGAATTATATGCGCGGACGACGGAAGGCCATTTGGCTGAGTGTTTCGTCGGATTTGAAATATGACGCGGAGCGCGATTTGCGTGACATCGGTGCGGACAAAATTGCTGTCCATGCGCTGAACAAATTACGCTATGGACGCATTGGCGCTCGAGGGGTCATTTTTTCCACTTACTCCTCGCTGATCGGCGAGAGTCGGGCACAGTCCAAGGGGGGGCAGAAAAGTGCCAACGACGACTGCAATTCGTCCAACAACACACGCCTTCGTCAACTTGTCCAATGGTGTGGTCGCGAATTTGACGGAGTGATCGTTTTCGACGAATGCCATCGGGCCAAAAATTTGTGCCCAACCGCTGGCTCAAAGCCAACAAAAACGGGCAAAGTCGTGTTGGAGTTGCAGCAAGCGTTGCCCGGTGCTCGTATTGTGTACGCGTCGGCAACCGGTGCTACAGGTAAGCGGAGAGAGTCGTCACTTTCGACGCGTCCAAACCGTTCTCGCAGAGCCGCGTAACATGGCATACATGTCACGGCTTGGCCTCTGGGGTCTCGGGCTGACCTTCAAAACGTTTGGCGACTTTATTCATGCGGTGGAGAATCGTGGAGTTGGCGCCATGGAAATGGTCGCAATGGACATGAAGGTCTGTCTGTTCGGTTTGGATTTGGCCCCCGAACATTCTTCGGAGTCCGGACAAACAAATCTTTATCGTTTTTGTTTAAGCTGCGCGGGCTTTATCTCTCCCGTCAACTCTCGTTCAAAGGTGCCGACTTCTCCGTTGAGGAGACGCCGTTGACGCGTGACTTTATCAATGTTTACGACGAGTCGGTGAAGCTGTGGATGGAATGTCGTCGACAGTTCACGGTGGGTACAGTCAGAAGAAATCCCTCAAAGCGTTGATTGATTTAAATTCGGTTAAAATTCATTTTTAATTACTTTAAATGGTCCAACAATAATATTCACAGAGAGCACTCCGCCACATTCCGGACAGTCGGGCGGGCAAACAAAATGTGTGGGCCCGCTTTTGGGCGGCCCATCAGCGCTTCTTCAAATACATGTGCATCAGTGCCAAGGTGGACTCGTGTGTTCGCATTGCGTTGGATGCAATCAAAAGCCAAAAATGTGTTGTGATCGGTCTCCAATCGACGGGCGAGTCGCAAACCCTGGACTTTTTGGATGAGAATGGCGGCGATGTGACCGAATTTGTGAGCACAGCGAAGGCGGTCATCCAATCGCTGGTCGAAAACTATTTCCCGACGCACAACGACAACAGTGCCATTGACGATTTTGAGCGCATGTTCTTGAAGGACGGCACGAAATCGAAAAAGCGTAAATTTTGTTTTTGTTTTGTTTTGTTGAACGCATTGACAAGGCTCAAATTTAGGCAACTTGACGTGGCGAAATAATGTCAACGAAAATCAGTCTGCCAAGCGATCGAAGCTGCACTTTATGGACGGCTTAACAACGGAACGCGAAAGTGGTGGCAACTCCGAGTTCGAAGAGAGCGAGGCGTACGATTTGCTGGACGAAGACGAAGAACAGTCGGGCGACGACGAGAGCGGCATGTCATCAAGTTTCTCTGATGACGATGATGGTGATGAACTGAGCGCGGAGTCGGACGGGGACAGCGACGAGGAGGAGTTGGAGCGCTTGTTGAAGGCAGAAAAGGGGGGAATGGTCGGCGAGGACGACGTCGCTTCCGACAAAGACAATGACTCATTTGGTGGTGGTGCCGTGGAGGTGAACCCGTTCTGCATGGATTTGGCCGTCGAGGACCCGTGGGCGCATGTGCAGCAGCGACAAAATGCCAATGCCGACCGCCAACGTTCGGACATAGCTGCTGCTCCCACAAAAGCGGAGAGCGACGCGACGGAGAGACAGCGACTGTTGAGACGCCGGAAGCGAAAGGCCGAGTTAAAGCGCAAGAAGCAACAGCAACAGGAGGCACTCATCAAGGCGACCGTCTCCAATATCACTGTACGTCTTGAACTCTAAGCGCAGCATTTGTTTGCATTTATTGCTTAATAAATTCGGGAAAAGTAGATGCTAAAAAGAAATTAACCATAAACATTTTTGGGTAATGAACAACAACAAACAAATTTAGTGCACCGCCAGTGCCGAGCAGTTCATTGCGGAGACAAACATAATTGACGGAAGTCAGGAGGACGACGCGGACGGGAGCGTGAACTTGACTGAGATCAAGGCCAATTTGTTGGCTGCAGTTGAACGCCTTGGCAAAATGCTTCCACCGAACACGCTGGACAGGTGTTGTACACCCCTTTTAGTTTTTCGAAGCTTTTTCACAACTGCTTTAGCCTGATCAATTTGTTTGGTGGCCACAATTTTGTTGCTGAAATGACTGGACGTCGGGGCCGTGTGGTCGCTCGAGAAGCAACTGGGGAAGTCGCATACGAACTGAGAACGGCCGACTCGGACGCGTCGCTGGAGATGATGAACATGATTGAGAAGGTATGAGGCTGTCTCTTATACACATCTAGATGTGTATAAGTGTCCAGGACAAATTTATGAGAGGCGAAAAGTTGGTGGCCATAATTTCTGAGGCAGCAAGCTCCGGCATATCGCTTCAAGTGAGTGTTGTTGTTGCTGTTGATGTTTTTTTCCTATTTTTAATCCAATTTTAGTCGGATAAACGCGCTTTGAATCGTCGACGCCGTGTTCACATCACTTTGGAATTGCCGTGGTCTGCGGACAAAGCCATTCAACAATTTGGTATTGACGGGGGCGGGGGGAGTGTTTGGACTTGGCCATTTTGTTGTTACTTTGTTTAAATTTTAAGGCCGAACGCATCGTTCAAATCAGGAAAGTGCGCCGGAATATTTGTTTCTGATTTCGGAATTGGCTGGCGAAAAGCGTTTTGCGTCCATTGTCGCGAAGCGACTCGAATCCCTCGGGGCGCTGACGCAGGGCGACCGTCGTGCCACCACGGAGTCGCGCGACTTGAGCCAGTTCAACATCGACACAAACTTTGGACGCGAAGCGTTGGAAGTGCTTTTGCGAACGCTGACGGGCGCAAGCGCGCCGATTGTGCCGCCGCCGTCGGATTACACGGCCGGCGACTTCTTTGGAGGTCCGTTTGTGCCAGGGATGGGGGCGTCGTCGACCTCAAGAAAAAATTCGGGAATCGGAATTCCGGAGCCTCAAAAAATTCCGAAAATCGGAATTCCGGGCCCCAAAAATTTCGGAAATCGGAGTTCTGGGGCTTCAAAAAATTCCGAAATCGTCGGAATTCCGACACCAAAAACGGAATCATGGAATTCCGCCCATCCCTGATTTGTTGTACTGCTTGTAAATGTCTCATAAATGAATGCTAAATATGACGTACTTACGGGCATTTTCAGATATGCGCGCTTACATGGAGGGTGTCGGCATGTTGCAAGCGCTTCCCAATGGGGCGGGCTTTGCAATTGAGCGGGACACCGCATCAATACCGAAGTTTCTGAACCGTCTGCTCGGCTTGCCGGTGTATGCGCAGAACAAACTGTTCCAATATTTCACGGAAATTTGTGCTGAGCTGATCAAAGTGGCCAAGGTGGACGGCACTTACGACATGGGCATTTTGGGTATACAATTTCGCGTTCATGGAGGACGGACGGGCTTAATCTCCATGTTTCAATTCTCAGACATCGGAATGGACAATGACCGGGTGCACAAAACGGAGTCCAGACCGTTCCGCGGCTCGGGCCAAAGCGGCGATTTTGTGGTGGAAATGCACAAAATTTTGGTCATGCGCGGCATTTCCTGGGACGAGGTGTGCGAACTGCGCAAAAAGCATCGCGGACGCGGGGACGGCTTCTACACATCGAACATCGGTCTGAACGGATGTGTCAAGCACAGCATCGCGTTCATCTTCGGCTTGGGCATCGGTGGAGCGAACGGCGGCGGCGGCGGTGCCAACGACGGACGGACGACGACGACCAGTGCAGTTGGCATGCCACGACTTCATTGCATCAACAAGCCGAACACGGGCCGAAGTCCTCGATACGAAACGATTGAAGAGCTGTGCCAACGCTTCACGCCCATGACGAATGTTGCGCAAGCGGAAAAGTTGTGGAAAGAGCAATTTGACGGTGGGGGAATTCAAATTGTTTTTACTATACTTGGCGTTTTGTATGTTTTTCTGTACGCTTTAGCTTCTGAACAAATGTGCCATCATCGTTACTTTTATGGCAAATGCTCCATGGAGTTGAAGGGCACTTTTTGTGAGGTCGGGCGTCGGATGCGCACATATTTTGTGCTGTCCGGCTCGTTGATTTGCGTTTGGCCCGAGTTGGAGGAGATCCTTTCGACTGATGGCAAAGGCGGCAAACGGATGCTTCGGCGTCGTATGCAAATTGTGCGGGTCCGAACGGACGGCAACCACCGGATTGTTGGTGGGTGGTGTTCAATTCGTACAGACTAGAGATCGGACT
>MEIZ01000008.1:564752-576919 GCA_001723225.1 Globodera ellingtonae | reverse complement strand
CGCTTTCGTACTGTGAAGCATCTGGTGGTGGTGAACATCATTGCGTTATTAAATGCGTTTTTTGTCCAAATATTTCAATGATTTAAACATCAAAAAAAATTACACATGGACACTGAAAATAATACAAATGTCTCAGCTCAATACAAAATAAAAAACACATTTGCAACAAAAATAACATTAAAACCGATCAAATAAAAGTTCAATTCTTCTTCATAATCTGAATGACGTCCTCATGACGCAATTTGTGATGGATGCCGCACCGTTGTGGAGAGTTTGTGAATTTGGTACTCATTCCCCACACAATGGCATAACGAAATTGGGCAACCAATGTACGGTGGAGCGCATGGCACGCGTGTTCGACCTGAACTTTGCAAAATTAATAGTTTTGCCAATGATTCAATTTTAGGTTTTTTTTTACGGCTACGAGTTGGACTTGTTCGTGAGCAAAAAAATATATTCAAACCGTTGATGTTCCGCGCAGAATGATCCCGTCTTCGGGTCCTTAAAAGGCAATTTTAGCCAATGATTAAATTAGAAAATGATCAATCCGCTTAAAGCAGCAGCACACGTTTCCTCCCCGCCGTCACCCACCCCACCCCGCCGAGCATCAAAAAACAGAATAAAACTCCATGGCCTGAAGGGCTCGGGAGGAAACGTCGTGCACTCGTTCGTCTGCTCTACCGAGGTCCGGTGCGTTGCCGGGCCTTTTGGTGAACACGCGGATCAGTGCAAGATATTCCCAAAGCTGACAATGAGCAAGAAAATAACACACATTTAAGCGAAAAAGTGGAGACATGGACACCAACCAACCTTTTCCAACATGTAATCCAAGTTCAAGTTCAGCTCACAACTTATCACAACGCTGTGTGGCATCCTGAACCATTCGTTTTCTTCAAAAAACCCGAATTAATGTCCATAAACTACCGCGCAAGTCTGTCCATTTCCTCAATGCTTATCTGATCAATTTTGTTGTACACGTACAGGCAGGGGATGTACACGCGGTTTGCTTGAATCACATCGATCAGTTCGTCAATGCTAAAAAAAATTTTGTTTTTTTTTTGTTAAACTTTTAGTGGCCATGAATATTATTCATTCGTCCTAGATGCAAAAAAATATTAAATAATTACGTGCAATCTTCACGAAAGATAACATCCGCATTGAATATTTTGTACTCGTGCAGTACCATTTGAATCAATTTTTCATGGCAATGCGTAACGGGCACYGTGTGCGTGAATTTCAGTCCTCCGCCGTTCTTCCGTTTGAAATAAATGTTTGGTGGCCTTTTGTTGAGACGAATTCCGACCGCTTCAAGTTCCTTTTCCAAAAGTGACTTCTGAATTTTTGAATTTAATATTTCCCTAAAAAATTTTTAAAAAAACCCCCGACTTGGACATCGCCCTTGGTAGCGTCCAACATCATCAAAATCAGGTCCGCCGTTTTGGCCACAGCAATCACTTGTCTTCCTCGGCCTGGAGAGGAGCAATCATTTGCCAATTTTAAATCATTGACCTTTATCAATTGATAACCTTTTCCCTGCGATGCTCCCTCAATAATTCCAGGCAAATCAAGTAATTGAATGTTTGCGCCTTCGTACTGAAACTTTTTGAACAAATTGTGCACCTTTTGCTTACCTCAATTACACCGGGTATACCTTAAGCACCGAAATCAATCCAAATTATGGAATTTTGATTTATTATACAAATATTTGTTTTAAAAAGTACAAGTCAATGTCGTGAATTCGTACGACGCCGCCACACTCTTAAAATTCATTAAGAAATTACTTTAAGACCAGTTAACTCCTTGCCTCCGTTGTTGTAACAGTTGAAAGGAACGTGGACTTTCCGACCGATGGAAATCCGACAAGAGCAACTGAAACAAAAACTTTTATTGAAACTTGGAAGCAAATGGACTTGAACAAGTGTACCTCTGGCATCGCCACTCTTCATGACATCGAATCCTTCGCCCTTCGAAGAACCGCCTTTTGCGGGTTCCAAAAGTTCCTGTCGATATTTGGCCAGTTTAGCCTTCAAAATGCCAAGATGATACTCTGAATGACATTTAGTTTTTTTTCTTCTCTTATTCAACAATTTCGACCCCACCTGTAGCTTTGTTTTTCTGCGTCCTAGCCATTTCGCGCTCAACTTCGGCAATCTTCTCGACAATACCCATTGTAAATTAGTTAAGGCAAATGGAGAAATGTATCCTGAAAAAGTATTCGATTAGAGACATATAATTTGTTCTTGGTCTGACAATGAGCAGATTACAACAATTGGAATACTAGCGAAAGCTAACCGATTCGTTTTTTCTCAAAAATAAAAAGTTATGGCAAAGTTTTTGTGCCAACTTGGCGCGCCGAATTATAACTTCCCTAAATTAAGTCGAATCGCCTAGCTCTTTTCTATTATAGCATCTACAAAAATAGTGCTTCCGAATCGTACCAAGATTGTTTAATTTGATTAGCTAACAAAAAAGTTATGATGTTTCAAAGTGTAGGCGCCTTTTGGCGAATTTGTTAATGTATTATTTTTGAATTTTTGGCTTTTTGTATTTAATTTTTTTTTTTGAATTTTTGGCTTTTTGTTTATTTAATTTCTTGGCAAAATGGTTAGCGGTAAAAATTGAAAAAAATGAATCGTTATGCGTTGCGTGATGCGATCAAAAAAGTTTTTCAACCCATGTCTCACATGTTCAACATGTTCAATTCGTTAAAGTTTAATTAAGCTTCAAGACATCCATTTGTTTTTAGTTTTTATCCAAACTTTGTCCGCGCATCCTTTATTCCTGACTTTTTTTTTCAATTTAATGTTTACTATTTTCAGCTAACGCATGAATGAATAGCAGGGTTAGAGCTCATCAGATACCGCATCAGTGGGAAACTAAGAGGCGAAAAAATCCAAGCAAAACAAAATGTGTGGTCTGTTCAAGCACTTTTGGATTCTTTGTGCAATACGAGAAATGTCGCAGTTGCAAGTAACGCATTAATTTAGCGCATTTAACTCCACGAATTACCTCCAATTTTTACAGAATGGCTGTTCACATCGAATGCAAGAAAAACTTGAGAGTGCAAGACAATTGTGGCCTAACACAGAAACATTTGAAAGAATTGGTCACGCAAATGGTCATCTCAAAAACGCAGGTTCYRARAACAATATTACCTCGGCGGGTTTGTTTGATGCCATTYCTTTTTMRAGGAAAATTGGGCACCAGAAATCGGCAATTCTCGTTCAATGAGRGATATTTTTGTGAACGAAGACCCAAATGCATCAGATGAACAACTCATTCCGAAAAAGGACAAATTTGAAAGGAGGTCATGGAATATGTTCTCCATTCGGAGAAACGCTGCYTGGAAAGATGACACAATACCAATGGGTGAAGTGAAAGTGATTTCTCAAATTGGCATTGGCAGATTTGGAGCGGTAATTTTTGGCATTTCATGGGACACATAATGAAAATTGGCCTTTTATTAGGTGCATGAAGCATATTACTACGAGCCAGCGGTGATAAAGTTTTTCGACATGTTCCATGTAGATGAACAAAAACGGTTGGAAACATTCAAGCATGACACCGCATGCTTTCTGAATGTTCGACACGAGAATTTGGTGTTCTTCCGTGGTTTTTACACAATGGAACAAAGTCGATTTGGCGTCGTCATGGAATTTATACGAGGCCATACCCTTTCACATATCCTCCACGACGCGGACCAGGACAGGCCCGRACTGGAGTTCAACGAAATAATGGAGTATGCCAAGCAGATTTGCCAAGTATCACCACTCAAAAATATTTGTGTGTGGTATGATCGCAAAATAATGTTTAGGGAATGTCATATCTTCACACCAAACATATCCTCCACAAGGACCTTCGGTCCAAAAATGTGTTCGTCAACGAGAGGAGAATAGTGAAAATCACAGATTTTGGCATATTCAACATCAGACGACTCTCATATCCTGAAGGGTAAGCCGGCATCGCGCCAAGCTGAACTCCTTGCTCTACTCCTCCTCTCATCTGTTTTAGGCGAAATTCGTTTGTCGTCCCGTCAAATTGGCTTTCATATGCGCCGCCTGAACTGTTAAGGCTTTTGTCGCACCGGTTTGAGCCCTTTCAATTTACGGAACCGTGCGATGTTTACTCATTTGGGTGTGCTGCTTTTTGCACACAAATTGGAAACATCCGCACAAATTTTTAGCACAATTTGGTATGAGCTGCTGACAAGTGCATTCCCGTTCTCCCACGTGCCGTCAGATGTGATCATTTGGCAAGTCGGCAACGGCACTAAAACGTCGATCACTGAACTAAATGCATCGCATGATGCCAAGGTGAGTGAGCGGGGCAATTATGTTTTTACCTTTTATATGAATTTGACACATTTTTGATGATTTTTATTTATAAATTTACACTTTGAAGGCTCTCCTCATTCGTTGTTGGTCTTTCAATCCGTCGGAGCGCAGTTCCTTTGCTGAGCTCCTCCAATTGCTCAAAAATATGCCGCGAAAGGCACTCAAAAGAAGCCCTTCGTTTCCCCCATGTAAAAGCTTTGAATCAATTTTCTGACGACTCATTGTGATACACCTTCACACATTGTAAATTAAAACGTATAGAATCTCAATTTGTCATCATTTTTAAATGTGTATTCGTAACTGAGTCAATTCAATTCAGTAATTATTGTTATACAAAGTCTGAGTGACTCGAAGGATACATATGAAAATAATAGAATGAATTGGAATAAAAAGGATTTATTAAAAAGTATTGAGAGTTTTATTCACGCATTTCCGTCATAATGGCGGTAATAATTGTATTTATTCCTTAAATTGTTTGAAATAATTTATTTGAAAGCAGTTTTTAGCATCTCCGAATGTCGAATTTCGTGTGTGCAATTTCCGGCATGGAGCCAGAATTGGCTGTTGTGTCGCCCGTTTCTGGTGAAGTTTTTGAGAAGCGTCTGCTCGTCAAATACATTGAAGAGAATGGAACTGACCCAATCAATGGGCAAAAGCTCGATGTTTCCAATGTATGCTGCTTAGAATTTGAAATTGATTTTGTTTTTTATACCATTTGTTAATTTGTAGTTGGTTGAACTGAAGCAGGATCCGGGTGTCCGATCGATGCAGAAGTTCGTCGTTTAGAGTTTTTTTTTTTAATTTTCGGGGAAACTTCAGATCTTTGGCAACGGCTTCGCTGCCTTCATTGTTGAAGCAATTGCAGGACGAATGGGACGCGACAATGCTGAACAATTTCACACTTCGACAAGAACTGAAGGCGGCACGTGAGGAACTGACACACGCGCTCTACCAGGTCCACCGTTTCAGGGAGGGGTCTAACCTCCGGATTGTTAATTACGTATTTCAGAATGACGCGGCATGTCGTGTGATCAACCGTCTCAGCAGTGAGTTGCAATCCGCTCGTCAAATCATCGCAACATTGCCGCACGGTCGCCGACATGCGGAGAGTGAGACCGAGGCGACAGATGTTGAGATGCGTTCGGACATTGCGGAGGACAACACCGGAGCCGACGGCCTCCCGGGGATCAGCGACGATTTGGTCAAGGTGAGTGAACAGAGAATTCACGAATCACACTGTGATCGGGTTATGTTTTTTGTTTTGTTCAGTTCTTCACCGACAAATACCAAGACTTTTCCACTGCCCGCAAACAGCGCGGAAGGAATTTGCCCGAGGCATTGGCGCCCGTTGAACAAATTCAAAAATACGAAGAGATTGCATGTCACGATGCACTGCACAGCGCGAGCGTCACGGGCATCACCGCTTTGGACATGCAGGCACTCACTCCAACCAATCAAATTTTGTGTATTAATTTAAAAATTAAGCAAAATTTCATTGCATCCGGCGGAATGGACAAGGCAATTGTGCTATTCGACTCGGCCACAGAGACAATCAAAAACACGTACAAGGGACACCAAAAGCGCATCAGCGCCGTTCGACTTCATCCAAATCTGCAGACAATCGTGTCCGGATCGTTTGATTCACAGGTTGTTTGGGGGCATGAAAATGCAATTAATATCCAAAATACGACGCGCAGAGTCTGTCATTCTAAAGCTGGATGTTGTTTAAGATTCGAATTTGGAATACGAATGAGCAGAACGCCAGAAATGTGATTGCGATTCATGAACGTCCCATCACTGACGTGTCGTTGCACCCAACTGGCGACTTTGCGCTCTGTTGCTCCGAAGATTCCCATTGGTCTCTCACCGATTTGAAAGCTGGACGTCCGCTCATAAAGGTTTGGTCGAGCGCAACCCGTTCGTTTGTCTCTTGGATTTATGATCACAAAATTGTGTGTGTTTTGTGTAGGCGGAGTCGGGTGACGACGATATGCAGGGCATCTGTTGCGGACAGTTCCATCCTGACGGACTGATTTTTGGAACGGGCGGAAAGAATTCGGTTGTCAAAATATGGGACATCAAAGAGCAGGTCAATGTTGCGCAGTTTCCGGGCCATCAGGATGTGGTGGCTGCCATTTCATTCTCCGAAAACGGTTACTATTTGGCCACCGGGTCGGCGGATGGCGAAGTGAAAATTTGGGATTTGCGAAAGTTGAAGAACCTGAAGACGCTGTCTCTCTACGACGTCAAACAAGCGGTCAGTGTAATTTATAGCCGCGATTAAATGCAAATTTATTGTTTGTTTCTGCAGATCAATTGCCTCACTTTCGACCAGTCCGGCGCCTATTTGGCGGTCGGAGGCAGCAACGTGCAAGTCTTCCAGGCCAAAACTTGGAACAACATTGCGCAGTTCAACACGCACACGCAGGCGGTGACCGGCGTTTGTTTCAGCGAKGATTCGAAGACAATTGTSTCTTCGAGCATGGACAAATCCATCCGCGTCTATGCCATGCCCGCGCAGTAACGGCACAATGACAAATGCCAATGGACGGACTTTGGGGATTGCGTTTGAATGAGGGGATGTGTGGGGGAGCTGAGAGAAGTATCAATGATCAAGAATTCTCTTTTCTTATTTGCGCTTAATTGTTATTCTTTTTTTCCTGAATTGTAAATGTGTGCGCTTTTTGTTGTTGTTGTTGCTTTGCACTCGGTTAATTGTTATTGGAACAGCAAACACCGCCATTATTTCTTATTTYCATTATTGAAATTTAAAAAAAGTCTAAAAAATATGAAAGCAAATGAACGATCAAAGTACGCTGTCGACAAACGTTGTGGTGGAAGTTCGTCGCATTTCGCATCTGAAAGATGGGGCCATCGATTTCATAGCAGGAACAGCTGGTCCGTCAAGATCAATGTGATGTAATCGGATGTCGAGAAGTGTTTTTGGCCACACCTTTTTGGGAGTTCTCAAAATAGCAAATAATCCATTTAATTTGCTCATTGGCTTTTTGATTAGAGATCTGAATTCCGGCCTAAAAAGAACGGAATCCGATTACATCGCTGTGCTGGCGGTGAGCTTTAAATGCCATATTCCCCCCCCCCAAAAAGGTGGCATTGCAACAGTGTACACTGCACAACCGTTGGACACCGTCAAAGGTTCGAGATTGCTTTACCATCATACCCGCGACGGCTTTAGCAAAAAAATATAATTTTATTTTTTACTAATTCCGTTTCGTTAAGTGAAGATGCAGACATTCCCTGTTTTGTATGGTAATTGGGTGCGATGTTTGAGCCAAACATTTCGAGCCGAGGGCATTCGTGGCTTATATGCCGGTATGGGAATTAAAAATTAATGGTTTAAATAAATAATTTTATCTAAAAAGAAGAAAATAAACGGKGCAATTCTCTTCCATTTTACAGGCACTGTTCCCGCTCTGGCTGCAAATGTGGCGGAAAATGCGGTGCTTTTCACTTCGTACGGATTCTGTCAGAAATTTGTGGCCCGTCTCACCGACTGTCCGTCCGTTAAGGAAATGAGCCCCTTGGGCAATGCCACCGGTGAGTGGGCGACGGACGAGTGCCCCATTTTTGTGCATTTATTCAATGCGTTTTTTAGCTGGTTCGTTGGCCGCTTTCTTCGCTGCACTTGTCCTTTGCCCTACGGGTATTTTTTTATAATTAATTTAAATGTGCCCATAGCAATCGAATTACAATTTATTGCGGTAGGGGATTGGATATGTTTAATTTTTCGATGATTTATGTTTGGTTTTTGGATATTCTCACAAAGCAATAAAGTCTTTAAATCCTCCATGTTTGTTGTGTACATTCTCCCCCTCCCTTCGGGCGACGTCCATTTGCAATAACATTAATTTGCTCGTTTAAGAGCTMGTCAAGTGCAAGATGCAGGCTCAGTCCGAGCTCGGGTCGGGGACGCGCACGTATGTTGTTGTGTACATAAAATCGTCGTCCCATTCAATTACTAATGTTTGCACCTCACAGAACGCCATCCGCAATATGTGTCGAAATGTACCGAAGTAAGTGCGCAGGTTCACATTCCGTCACAAAATGTTGTGGTGTTCCCCACGCCGCTACACAGGCAACGGACTGCGTTCGTTCTTTAACGGCTTGACCCCGACGATGGCACGAGAAATTCCGGGCTACTTTTGCTTCTTTGGCGCATACGAATTCAGCCGGGCACTGCTTAGGCCGGCAGATTCGACGACAAAAGAGGAAATTGGTCAGTGTTTGTTTCTCTAGAGTTGGCCGGGATCGGGGATTTTTGGTAGAAACCGGGACCACTCGGCGGGCACAAAATTTGCGTTTGGCACAATTTTTTGTTTTGTTTTTCATAATTGAACAATTTTTAGGCCTTCTACGGACTGCTGTTTCTGGAGCAGTTGGAGGAATTGTTCGTTCATTTGTCTCTTTTTAACCGCTTTTCATTTTTTATTTTATTTTTAAGGCTCTTTGGACTTCAATTTTCCCGGTCGATGTTGGTAAGGAAAAGCAATTTTTTTTTGTTTTACTTTGCCTCCCGTAAAACTTTTGTCCCCATTTATAGTCAAAAGCCGAATGCAAATTACGGGATGCAAAAAGGCGTCCGAATTGTTTTTGCGAATTGTCCGGGAAGAGGGTCGGTTTGTTCTGAATATATTGTCCATTTTTTTATTTTTGTTGTCCATTTTTAGGCGTAAGTGCGCTGTACAAAGGCCTTTTCCCGACTTTGATTCGGACGTGCATAGCCAGCGGCGCTTTGTTCATCACTTTTGAAAACATTAAACGATTTTTGCATGCAATTTAATAAATTAAAGAAAAAAAACAATTGGCAATTTTGCTCACTTTAACCGCAAAAATTTTTGTTTTCTGTTTTTGCTTGCTCGTTGGTTCGTTCGTTCGTTCGGTGTTCATCAACCAAATCACACACATTTATATTGTTGTTATTATTATTGTTATTATTGCACTTTTTGTAAAGCCCGAAGCTTAAATCGGTTTTTCAAATTTTCTGCTGTTTGAACAATTCGTTTATATTTATCGGGTGTATTACTTCCAAATAATTACTATACTAGTATATAATCATCCATTTAATATTTTTGTGAATTTATTTAAAATTGTCCCTCTGCTGTTCGCTACTCACTTTCCTGTACAACAACAACAACAAATTGGATGTGTTCCCAAGCTGACGAAGGCCAAGCCGCCGTGCCGTTCCATTTGGCTGATCGGGAATTGGTTGGTTGGAAAAGCATTCTTTTTGGTTTTGGTTCACGCACAATTTGTTGTTGTTGTTTTAGCTTTGCAAGAAGCAGTGCGGCTTCTACGGCACGCCCCAGTGCAAGGGTTTGTGCTCGCAATGCTGGCGCGACTACCAGTTGGACAGCAAACGGCTCAACGACTACCAGAACAACATCAAGGTGTTGCGACAGCACCAACATGACAACAATAGTGGTGGTGGTGGTGGTGAGTCATCAACAGCCGCAGGCGGAGGAGGTGGCGGTGCCGCCTCAGCCCCATCGTCGGCGCCTGCCCGCAAAAGTTCGGATGTCCGCTTCAACTCGTTGAAGACGTTCTTGAAGAAGTCGCCGTCCGTTTTTTCCGCCAGCACGTACGGTAAGAGAGAGAGAGAGTGGGGATTTTGAGTGTAACGGATGTTCAAGTCGTTCACCACTTTCATTCAGCAGCTGAGCCGAACTCGTCGGTCACGCTGGGGATAAGGTGCCTTTTCAGTTTGTCGATTAGCTGGACGAATAAAAAGAAAGGTTGCGGCCTTTTAGGGCCCCAAGTCCGGACAGTCTGCAGGCCCAGGAACATTTGGACGCGTTTTTGGACGCCAATTTTCCCCCAGCATTTGCCAAGGAGTTGGACAAGCAGTGCCAGCTGTTCATTGACAACGTGTTCAAGGTGTCCTTTCTCTTTGCTTGGTGGTTGGTGCTGCCAAGTAGTCTTCACCTTGTACTGCTTCAGCATGAGCTGCTGCCCAGTGAGGAGCTGTCGTTGTTGGTCCAAGCCTTCTACCAGTCCATCAAGGAACGTGCGCTCAAAATTGTTGCACAGCTGTCGCCGAACACCGCCGCCTCCTTCAGCCTTTCCGATTTTATGACGGGAATCGAAAATTTTGTGTGCACCCGCGCCTACCCCGTCCTTTTTGGTTCCAGGCATGCCATTGTTGAAGACGATTGATTCACGGCACACTTTCCGTTTTCTGCACAAAAAATGGAATGGAGAAAGATTTTCGGAGTTCCCCCCCCCCTACCCTCACCCTCAAATTCTTGCTTAATCTGATTGATTGTGATCGACCAACAAAATTCAGAAGCGAGGAAGAAGCTGAGGATTTGAGCTTGCAAACGCGCATTCGTTCTTTGCATTGGGTCACCAACGGCTTTTTGGAGACCGCTCTGGATGAGTCATCGGGCCAAGTTTTTAAGCCAAATTTTATGGAAATTTGATCATTTGGCTTTTCAGGTGCAAGAGTTTCTGAACGAGGTTTTTGTGCCATCACGCAAAATATTTGTAAATATTTGGAAGGATTGCATTTTTAGGCAATCACCGAAATTGTCGACCTGAACAGTCACCGGCCTGTCACCAAAAAATTGTAAGTTTTAATATTATTGAAATGAATGAATAAAATGGTCGAACGTTCCGCCCGCTCTTCAGGGATTGTCTCGTGCGCTGCTCTAAGGACATTTTTGATGCCCTCAAGGAGAGTCGTTCGGGTGCGTATTTATTTATTTACAGAAAGAATTGTTTCTGCTGAACTGGTTGCTCTTCCTTTGATCCGTCTGGGCGGGAAAGTCGTGGGTCGATCGGCCCTAAAAAATATGGAACATTAAAAAAAAACCCTTTAAAATTTTAACCTCTCATTACTCAAGGCCGGCTTTGAGGAGCAACCGCCTAATTTTTTGTGAACATCTCGCCCCCCCCCCTCCTCCCCTCCTCCAAATTGAGCGATTTATTTGTGCAAATTTTAATGATTGTTTTGTTGCTGATCATTATCATCATTGTCCATTGATCAAGGTGCGCCCGCGAGTGCCGACGAGTTTTTGCCCGTTCTGATTCTGATCACCCTCAGGGCGAATCCGCCGCTGATCCAGTCCAATTTGAAATTCATCAGTCGCTTTGGGCTGCCCTCAAGGCACATGCGCGGCGAATACGGTAACTAATTATTTAGTGGAAATTTTTGTTTTTTAACAAAAAAAAACCAATCATTTTTGTTTGAACAATACATGCCATCCCTATCGCATTTTAAGGCTATTACTACACAAATCTTAGCAGGTAAACGTCAATTTAACCAAACAAAAAACGGATGAAAAAAGTAAAATTGGAATGCCTTTCAGCGCAATTTACTTCATCCAAGACATGAATGCGAACAGTTTGCAGATCAGCGAGGAGGAGTTCGAGGGGTACATGAGCGGTACACGGATTCCACCGCCACGGAACTCCATCAGCACATCCGTATGTTTTGAGATTGTGTACAAACAATCCATGTTGTTCGTTCGTTCGGAAAGGTTGTGCGTTCGTTCGAGAATTCGTTACACAAATTGGACAAGCTCAAGCGGGCGGAAGAAGCACTGAACCGGGACACGGATAGGCTGGAAGCGACCATAAACAGGCAGGCGATTTTCCATTTTGCAAAAGCATTGGTGTCGGATGAAGCCGAGATAAATTTGTGGGGGGGGGGTGAAGCAGTACAATAAAAGTGCGCGGGGATTGTGTTCAGCAGCAGCAGTGTATCCAATTGAACAGTTTCAGTGACTTGACATCATTCATGCAACGCATTCGTCAAGTTGTGGAGGATGACGGCGCAATAACGGAAGACATCAAAAACAAAATCGAATTGCT
>MEIZ01000008.1:526771-539562 GCA_001723225.1 Globodera ellingtonae | reverse complement strand
ACACAAAATGAGTGACAAATGCTGCGGCAAAAAGTCTTTCAGATGGCGCACAAAAAGAGTTACACAAATGGCCAATTCCGACGCTTTTAATTCGCTGAACGCAAATCGTTTAATCGGTAAAAATTAAGAAAAAAATCGCATTTTTAGCCCAAGGAATCGCTGGAAGAAAGTCATTTATAGGGAAATGCCACGGCACATTCGATCAGAATTAGGCAAATTTGCCTTTTTTATAAATAATCAAATTTTGTCGGCGGCGGCTTTGTGTTAGCCTTTGCTCCTTCGGCAGCCAACGACAACCCCCCGGGGGATTTGGTCCTGGGGCAAAATGCCATTTCAGGAAGTTTCTGTTGAATATTTCTTTGCGCAGAAATGGCACAACTCCGCAACAATGTTGAGAGACGTCGTCGACGGCATTCAATTCACCGAACTTTTTGGGCCGGAATTTGGATTTTCCAAAAATTTACGATTTTGATATTTCGGGGTTTCAAATCCACAAATTTTTTTTGGTGTTTCGTCGGTGCCATGCCCCGGTACACAAAACATTTAAAATGCATTGGCATTTTACACCAACTTTGTGCCCACCACTATTCATTCACATTTGACGTTTTTTTGTTCAATTTTAGTTGACATTTTGATACTTTTGAATGGTCATTTTAGTGGCATTTTTTTTTGTTTGTTCACAATTTCCTGAAGGACTTTTTTGTGCCAACACTTCCTCCATTTTGATGCCAATTACACGGATTGAATAAAACATGCAAAACAAATTGGACGACGACGTCGCCGGCGGCGCCATGCCATGGGAAAGGCGTCGGCGGCGCCAAATTTGATTATCCGTCGTTGGAGAGGCGCGGCTTTCGAGGGCTCTCATTTTTCATCGCACCTTCACAAACCCAAATCCCCCCCCCCCGGGGGGCTAAATGAGAGAAGAGAGAGAGAGAAAGGGAGAGGGGCGAGAGAGTGTGTGACAGAGTGTTAGAGACAGGCCGCGGGCAGAGAGCACAGCGGCAATTAAGTGAAATGTGTCCGGGGGGCGCACAAAATCCACAAGTGCCGGCCGGCCCAACATGAGCGCCGGCGGCGGCGGCGGCGCCGTGTACATTCCACGACGCTGTGCCTGCCGTGGGGCGGCCCCCGCCCCCGCCCCCTCCGGTGCCGTGCCGGATTTTGTCATTTCCACGCACTTTGCTAAACGCCCTCCCCCCCTTTACACACATCATTTACTTCTTCTTTCTGTCCATAAACACACTCATCTGAACTTGAATGGACCCATTTTTCCCCATTCTCCAATTAATATTCCGTCCCCTCCGGGGCTTTGTGCTCCATTTCCTTTTTTTGCCTTTTTTCTGTATGATGAACAAAAATTATGCAAATGCTTACAATTAGCAAATGGATATTAAGATGCAAAAGAGAGTGTTGTGTTTTATGTGAGAATGTCTCATTTTAAAGTAACATTTTTTCAAAATTACCGTAACCCATTGAGGTCGGACATATTACGATACATTTCTCCAGCAAAAATGTTTTCATATTGGACAAAAACAAATTGTTTGTTAAGCATGTCCAAGCAACATCATTTGACCCCGCCTCGCCTCTGTTTTCAAGGCCGTTCCCTTAGTGCCCGCGAACGCGACGAAAGTGCCAACGAAATGAATGCCGTTGACCGCCGTTGGGAGTTCGAAAGTGGCACGGAGAGGTATTGGCCGAGCGCCGCAACGGCGACGACGGCGAAGACGACGAAAATGCTTGTTCCACGTGGACGGCATTTGTCCGCCAGCACTGATCAGTTGCTTGCCGGTGAGTAGAAGAGTCGCCATTCACCGATCGGCCAATTTATCCCCTGCTGATCACTCTCAGCGATCGTTCAGTCCCCCTGATCACTCTCAGCGATCGTTGTTCAGTCCACCTAGTTCACAATCTCAGCGATCGTTCAGTTCCCCTTGATCACTCTCAGCGAACGTTCAGTCCCCTGATCACTCTCAGCAATTGTTATTCAGTCCCCTGATCACTCTCAGCGATCGTTCAGTCCCCTGATCACGCAGATTGTTTCCACCACAATGTGTCGCTGTTGTCCACCCAGCGACCTCAACATCGTGTTCTGCCTAGCCCACCTCAAACTACTGTAGTAAATGATCGGGAAGAATTGTTCAGCAACGGTACGACACGGTACAGAAGAAAGAGTGGTGCACAACAACAGAAACATCGGGCAAACACTGATGGGACTGAACGGAGAAGGAAAGAATTCAGAGAAAAAGCATCCGGCAGAGTACCCAGGGGACAGGTAATGATCATTGGTCCTTCGCACCTGCCTCCGTTGGCGAGCAGTTCGTTTGGCGCCCTCAAAAACTCGAGAATTCATTTAGTGGCGTTCCACGGGCCACGTTGAGTCATCAACCTCAGTGTGTGTACCGGCCGGTGCTGCTCATGCCAACTCGACCGGCAACAGTTTGGATGGTCGAAGAAACAGATTGGCACTCGGGTTGGGCCAAAGTGCCGACTCTGACAAAGATTGGCAACAGGCGGAGGACAAACCGCCGGCAGCAAGCAAGCGGAGACGTTCAGCTGCAGCGATATCCTCAAATGGCTTTCCGCCCAGCAAATCCTTCCAGGGCACTGGCACTGTCGCGACGGCACCGGTGGTGCCAAAGCGAAAGGCAACGGTTGATTGGCCCGTGGGCACAAAACGCCTATCCAACGCCGCCCAGGTGCTGCCAACCAACCTACACCAAACTGTCCATGCAATGCCCATTAGTTCTAAGCTTTTGCTTTTGAACAGCAACTGATCCTGTCCTGTTTGGACAAGTCCAGGGGTGACCTGAGCGGCCGAGTCCTTTCACGTGCCATTCACAAACGAGCAGACTTCGGCACGTTCTGTTCCAACCTGTCCGCAGCTGAGCAATGGACAAACTTTGCGGAGCAGTTCAAAAAGTTCATGTCAGATGGCATGGCTTCATTGCACAACGTCGAGCAGGTCAACCAACACAGAATAACACTTTAATGATCAGCAACAATCCCACAAAAGTTACGGCCAAAAATGCATTTGCTAATGACAGATACGCCTCTGCTCGATGCAATTTGGTGCTGAACAAGTGAACCGGCGCGTCCACGGCTTCAAGGCCGACTTTTTTGCTATCATTGCCAATGCGTTGGCCACAGAATGCGTNATGCAATTTGGTGCTGAACAAGTGAACCGGCGCGTCCACGGCTTCAAGGCCGACTTTTTTGCTATCATTGCCAATGCGTTGGCCACAGAATGCGTGTTCCTCGACGGTGCGTCGCATTCGGTAGGCATTAATTCCATTAAAATTTGTGCATGGCATTTTTATTGTTTTTTTTTTGTTCGCAATCAAATCGTTTTTATTTATTTTTGTCTTTTGTGTGCAGCCAACGGACGCCATCGAAGCGTGGGCTGAACTTGTGGAAATGATGTTCAGCAGCGTGCGCGACGGTGCTGAACCAATCAATTTCTGTTGTCATCCCTTTTTTAGGATATTACTCGGAAGTACGTCGCCAACGTCGATGCAGCAGTGGTGGTGGTGTTGCTGAAGCACAACACAAATTTGGCCATTTTCAAAGCTGCCATAAGTGCTGAGGGTTGTTGAAGAAAAGTGAACGGAAGATAAAAATGTAGCAACAAAGTCTCGCTTATTAAATTATAAATAAAAGAAATATCCACCACATGCGTGGAGAATCTCTAGAATTTAAAGCGGCTTTTAAATCGGTTAAATTTTTTGAAAATTAAGGAYAAACGATTTTTTTTTAAGCAATACCAAAGCCGGATAGAATAACAGGGAGAAAGTTAGCTGGTAAGGTAGCAAATCGATCAAGATCCAAGTAAAACTCAATCGGAAACAATTATAACTTTAGCGGATTTAAGGCGGGATGGGAATAATGGATGGCCAAAAGCGTATTAAATTTGGACTGCTTTTGTGGGTCTTTCTTGCGACGTCTATGGACATTTTGTTGTCTGCTGGAATACTATGGGGAAAGTGGACTAAAGCTCAAATTATGGTTTATATACTCGACAGAAAAGACGAATCATTAATTTGTATTTTTTGAATGAAATTTCTGTGCAGAAATGAAGCATTTGGCACTACTATATAAAAGAGAGCCTGAACTCGCTTCACCTAATCACTTCGCGCCAACGACAATTCTGCAACTCCTCCAGACGACATCCGTGCACATCAGCTCCCAGCGCGTTCMTCGACCAAAACAATGTCCTGGTTTAACTACATCCTCATCATCGTTGCTGCACTGGTTGGTGGAGCAGGATACGTAAGTTGTTTTGATTGTCTGTTTACACACATTTTACATATTATTTTAAGGTCGCCGGTGAGTTCGCGGCGTCAAAGTGCTGGAATTACGAGGAGCACATGGACTCGGCCTCGCCGGACGCGAAGAAGAAGCACATGGACCCGGCCCCGTCGAAGAGCCCGCGCAGAATTGTGATCATATTGCGTGATGCTGCTGACTTGGACCCTCGTCCAACCACAATTGTGCTCCGTTGTTAGTCAGCTACCCACCCATATTTTTTGCGTGTGTGTTCCTATAGCATTTGTTGCTGGAATGTATGTTAGGCCATATTTGTTGATCAATTGTATTGTTCAGAATGTTATGTATGATGTTTGTGTGTATGTGTATGGTAAATCGAATGGTTCATTGGATTGTTTCCTTATCGTTCAATTCCATGCCCAGACACGTTTAATCTTCTGATGATGAAGATGGTACATTTGCAGGCGGAGAACGCAATGGTTGACGCTGAAACCCGATCGTAAATTGGTTATTCTATTCTATACGACCAGACTTTGATTGAATGGGGCTAAAAGATCATTTTTCGGGCAAGACCTTTCCTTTATACTCTCAGAAAAAGAGGCAATTTGATTTCACCGTTTGCATGTTTCCTCCATTGGCACTCAAATGTGCAGCTGCAGCATTGTTGCTGTTGTTGAGAACGCTGACATTGAGAAACAATGGCTGCTGCTGRYAGTGTTGTGAAGAGGAGGGAAGGTTSCCATTTTCAATATTGTTRTGGTGGTGTTGCTGCAGCTGCTCCCGGATACTTTGTCCATTTTGATGCTGCTCGTTGTCGCCGTTGTGTGTGTGGTGTTGCTGCTCAAAGTTCACGTGGTGTCCGACAGAAAGTGCAGCACCCTCCGCCGAGTCATTTGTGTTTTGAAGAGGTGCAGGCTTAAATTGGTCATGTTTCATTTTGCACGTGAAACTATTATCAATACAATGAAAAGATCTCGAGACGGATACAACAAAATAAAAAGAAAAAATGGGTGGGGGGAGGCTCAAGTGGTCCATTCATTACAACTTTCTTCCCCGGGAAACAAAAATCTGGCTTTTTTTGTGCCATCAAAAGCATCGTCACCAGATACCCTTCACATCCCTTTTATTCGTAGAATTTTAATTTTAAGACATTTCTCCCTCCATTACCATCGTCATTTTATAGCGTAAACAAATATGTACGAAGACAATGTGTAAGAAGAAGATCTTATTTAGAGAATGAAAGACGGGAGAATCACGACAAAACAAAAAGTGTACAAATCGGAGATGAATGAATGAATATGCGTATTGACTGACTTATGTCACCCGAAAATCGGTCCCTRCGTTTAATTATCCGACGAATTTGCATTAAACACCTGTGGCAGTGGGTCAGAAGCGGCAGAGGCCAAGCTCGGGTTGGACTTGCTCTTCACAATCGGACAGGCAAAGTCGACATGGCGCGACCGGGCTTCCTCCTTCTCCCAGGAGCAATGGAGGACTGAATTTGGAAAAAAATATTATAATATTGCATTTATTGCAATGGAGAAAAAGGAATTCAAAGCCTTGAAAATTCCACCCACCCCCCTCAGCTCCACGAAAATTTGAAAAAAAATGTTTGCTAATTTGTAAGCAAAAAAACAAAAACAAAGTTAAACTCACAAGGCCGCTGCACATAGTTGTAGACAACTTCGGACCGGTTGAAACGTCGCTTGATCTTCTCCTTATGCGTCGGATACTGAAAATGGCTTTAAATTCACAAAATAAATAAAAACATTAAAGCCTTACGCCTTCCATGCCAAGCCGAATCTTCTTCAGCTCCCGCTCCCTCATCACCCGCTTGGCCACGTCACGATTCTCGGCATATTTGAAGAATTTGTAAAGCGGCGTACTGTTTAACAAGAAACAATTATAATAATATGTCAAAAGTCCATTGGTTTAGTCGACGGAGCCTGTGGCCAGGGAGGCAAACTTTTTGGAGTAATAAACATCAAAATTTTCAAATAAAATTTCAGACTGTGACAGACTCTATCGGCACAGCCAATTTCAATTTTTTCTAATTGTAAATTGGCCCAACCCCACTCCAAAAACCTTTTCTGGCGTTAGCATTGACTCCCGGCTCACCTGTACACCACCTGGGCCACATCTTCGCCCATTTGCGGCGGGTACTCCTCGTCCCAGTCGACCACGTCCTCGTCCAACAACACCACAATGTGACACTCACGTTCACCGCGCTAAACAGCACGACATTCCCAAAGTGTAAGTAAAAGCATTTTTGCTACACGTTGCTCACCTCGGCACTGATCACCAATTGGGGCAGAACGACGTCCTCCAAAAATTGATTGAACAACGCTCGTGCGCCTTCATTGCTCAGTTCATGCAGCAACCCGCGCAAGTCTTGGCACTTCACATTGTGCACGTTGAACGGAATCAGCAAATAGTCACACGCCTTAAACAACAAATTTAATGCCAAAAACTGCTTAAAAATATTTATTTAAAATGAGTAAGAGCAAATAGAATTGCTAAGTTTAAGAATGTTTTTCAATTATTAAAAAAAAAAATTCTGAGACTAAAGAAAACCTCGCGAAGCTCGGCCACACAAATCGACTGGGGGACGTGCATTATTCCGCGATGATAAAAGTCCTGAACGACAAACGCGTGAAAAGAGGCGATCATTTTTTTTTCAATTGACCATAACAACGCGAAAACATGCAGCCGAAATGCCTTCTGCCACGTCATATTCATTTCGTTCGTTTGGCCGCACCAAGTCAATTGGCGAACTTCTGTCAATGACATCTTTGCACACATTGGCAGACAAATTGTCTAAAAAAAGATAATTTCTATTTTGTTTATTTGTTGTAATAGTCATACAATTCTGCTTTGGATGTGATCAAATAATTCAATTTAAGCCGATGGTTTTTGAAAAAAAAAAAATTTTTAGTGTAGCCAACGGGAGCTCAAAAAGAACGGACTAAGTCAAATTGATTTCCAAAACCCTTACTTGTTGCATTGCGTGCCCTTATTGCAAACATCCGTCCGAGCATTGTGTCCGGTTTGGTGACCAACAAAGCTGGATTCACAACAAAACGTGCATTCTCCACAACCAACACAACACATTCGCCTGTGTGGAAGCGGAGTTTAAAATGGACGACATGACCATTGTCCAAATTTGGCAAATTCCAATGAGACCATTTTCGGCTCGACTCAATTCCACTGTTTGTGGAGGAGAGGAGGAATGTTGCTTTGACAAAAGCGACTCATGGGCCGGACCACCCAATGACATTGACCGCTGGTTTCGATGCCAAGAACTGTCCTGTATAAACGAAGGACGATTTTAAACAGACCGGTCCAGTCAATAAAGACAAGAATCTCAAGAATTAAAAGAAAGCAAAAAAACATACATACCTTGCTGTCACTGTTACTGCTTGCCGCTGTGTGCTTCATCATCGCAATTATTAGTGTTTTTGCGTAATTATGCCAATAAAAATGTCAGATCAGATGGTCTGCAGAAACTGGGATTTTTAAAAAATGCGTGAAGAGTTTATCTAAAATTGGATATATGTAAGACAAAAGGCACATGTCAAAAGCTTGGAAAAGAACAAAATGATCAGGACAAAAAAGGGTTCCCAAAAATGTCCGTTACAATTAGTAACATCGTGTCGGATAATGGGGAAAAGGACACCGACGAAATGTCTGCTAATTGCTATACATTTACATATTCATAATCAGGTCAAGAGCTCTAATTTAATTTGTGTACATATGCATATGTATCTTCTTCCTCACTTCACCGCTTTTTCTGTCATCAGGCAACGTCTGCCATTCTTTTTTGTCTAAATACTGTACATATGGCCTAGCTCTACTCCATCTCTCCCTACCTCCCTCAGCGTGTCGGTCGGTGGTCCCTCCCCTCCTCTCCCCTCGAATCCAGTCACTCTTTTTACCAAACAACCTCCTTCACCTTCAACAAAAATCATATGTATAGACAGACGACGACTCTACATATGTGAATATACAAAATTTACTCTATCCATAAAAAAATTGTAAAGGAAAGGACGACACATTTTCAAATCGCAAAAAAGCCGAGAAGAGTCCATCAATCATTTGCTTAACTAATTAATGGGATTTTAGTTCAACATTCCCCGGTGCAAGGCTAAATGATTTTCTTTACACCCAAAGAGCCGATAAGTCGCACATAACGACGATGAAAAATGCAATGGTCTCTTGGGACTTAAAAGTTTCACATGGTGCCTTCTGCTTATTGTTGGTCTACTTTTTTCTGCTAACCTCCACAACTAATGCGCAATATTTAGTGGAAATTGTAAGTGAACAAATTGGACACAAAACTTCCCCGGGGAATTAATTGTTTGTATTAAAATCTTTAAAGCTGGAACGTGCTCAATTGGGAGGCCATCGTCCRGTTGTTCGTTGCGATGCGACCGGTGCAAATTTTGGTCTGGACATCGTCGAGTTCAGCTTCGAAATGAGCTCCATCGGTTGCGCTTTMCCAACAGAACCATTCGATGCATGTGGCAATGTGACGGTAAGCGGAAAGCGATGTCCAACGAGTTGGGGGTGTCCAACCAATTGGGGGGGGGGCAACCCCACCAGTTCTTCAGGCATATCACCATTAAATGAATTACACAACGAAAAACTGCCAAAATGGACAACAACACAACAAAAATTCCCCTAATTTTCTTATAGAAGCCTGAACTGAACGCCACGGCGCACTGTTTGTTCGATTTTGCCGTCGTTCCACGAGGCAATTGCACATTTTCGGAAAAAGTACGCAATTTAATAATATAATAAAGACACAAATTTATTTTGCCATTTAGGCATTTTTTGCGCAAACCGCTGAACCCACTGGTTATTCGGCACTCATCGTGTTCAGCGCTAAAGGACAAAATCCGATTCCGATGTCTGGCAGGTCAATCAATGTTCAAAATTTGTTAAATTTAAATGAATTTTAATTATTATAATTATTTAAGTAAATATGCCGAGAAAGTRAAAATTCCGGTTGTAATGGTGAATTATGCGTGTATGCAAAGTCTTCTGTACGGGCAGTACACCGCTCGCCATGGGTCAGTAATTAAAAGTCCAATTTCTATTCGAACCCGGATTTTAAAAATTTTAGTGATTTTGATCGGTGAAATGTTGAGAATTTCAATCCGTACTAAAGTCCGGGCTTTAATTTCTATTATTTTTTTAAAGGGAAAAACTGTTTTTTTTTTTTTAATTAAGTTTTTGTACAGATATTTGGTCACCGTCAAAGCATCGCCCGGTTATTACGATTTGATCAAATATTTGATTCCATTTGTCGCAATTGTGGGAATTTGTTTTGTCGTCTTATTCATTTCATTGGTACTTTTCTTGTTGCTTTTTTTTTTTTGGATGATTAAAAATGTTAATTTAGATGATTCGGCTTTGCCGCGAGGTTTTCATTTTAATTTTTGTTAAATAAAAATGAATTTTATTTTTGAATTTCAGCGACGTCGTCAAGCTCGCAAACGCCTTCCGCGTTCACATTTGAAGAAAATACCAACCAAAAAGTACAAAAAAGGCGACCCCGAGGAGACATGTGCCATCTGTCTAGAAGATTTTCAAGAAACGGAGAAACTTCGCGTTTTGCCATGCCGACATGGTAAGCACAAAATTTTGTGTTAACATTTTTGGTTAGACTTTTCAATTATTATGAATTCGAATTTGAATATGAATAAGATGACAATTCGTCCGGAAGAATTTGTTCATCAATTTTTGCGTTTAAGCCTACCATTGCAAATGCATCGACCCGTGGCTGACCAAAAATCGGAAAGTGTGTCCGGTGTGTAAACGGCGCGTGGGCCCACGAAACAGTGACAGCTCGGACACCGACGACACGGACGCCGAGGTTTTCAGGGCGGGCAGCATGTTGAAGGAGGCAAGGGCGTAGCCAGGGGGGGGGGGCTGAGGGGGCTGCAGCCCCCCCCGAAATGAAATTTGTGAAAAAAAAAATCCATAGGGGGGACCCTATTGTTTTGCAAAATTGGTCATTTATTTGACCAATTTTCTTTACAAATCGCTTTTAAAATCGTCAAAATTTTTCCCGGCGGCGCCTATCGGCACCGCCGGGCTCTCCCATTCTAAAAATGTTTTAAAAAATTACCACATTTTTTAAATTTTTGGTGCAAATCTCTTAACAAATTGAGTCAAAAATTCAAAAATTTTCTCGGCGGCGCCTATCGGCACCGCCTCCCCCCCCCCCGAAAAATTGCTTAAGAAAAATGCAATAAAACCCAAAATTGCACCCCTAAAAATCCAACTTTTTGGGGTAAAAATTCTTTAAGAAAAATGCAATAAAACCCAAAAATGCACCCCTAAAAATCGATTTTTTCTTGACTCAGCCCCCCCTGAAAAAAAATCCTGGCTACGCCCTTGGAAGGAGGCAATGATTTTTGTCGGCTTTTCTTTTTCAGCGTCTCAGGAGTGCGTCATCCAATGCCGGTACTGCTCCAACTTCTTCCGCCTCCGCCGTCGGTGTTGCTGCACATTTGTCCAGCCGAGACAATGACCCGTTGTTGCGAAATGCACAGCCGGTCAGTTGTTGTTGTTTCTGCCGACAATGGCACCATCTACAACAAAAAGTGGCACGCGCATTGTYTTGTATTAAGATGGCCACCACCAGCGGCACCGAATGCCCTTACCCCCAAAATGCGATTCCATCCCTCGTCACCACCACCACCGGCGGCACTTTCATGCGCGCGACCAATTTTGTCAATTTTGGAAGCATTTTTCACCGTATGGAAACACTTGAGATTTATTTTTTCAAATTCATTTTTTCTCGYAATCAATTTACTAACTAAATTCGATCAGATCGTAGTTTGATGCTAAACCGTTTTCTTTTTTTCTTGTGAGGATTATTCATTAAACAGGCAGAGGAATTACATCTACAGCTTCGGGTAGCGGCGGTATTACTGCTCCAAATGCGCGACAAAATACTGCATCATTGGACGCTGCTCATCAACAGGACGAAATGCTGGTAAAAAATCAAAAATCAACAAATGAAAATTGGATGTTTTTAGACAATTTTTAGTATTGGAAATTTGCTTTTATATTCATTAATACAAGCTTCAGAATGCCAGTCAAATGTCTTCTGCGCTGGAAGACCTGACAAATGTCGGTGTACAATCGGCAACCACCAGCTCGACAAATGCGGCGTCCCCGTTCCAACTTGTGCGCTCCAGTTTGGTTGGAATGCGTGATAAACTGACAAATTTGGTAAGGATTTGTGTGCCATTATTATTGAGAGTTATGGTCACAAAACCGAGGWCGGGAAAGTTTGTGGTCGTCGGGCGGGCTTCGGGGAAAAAACGCCTTTGGGTCGGGTCGAGAAWGACCATGTCCCGGGCTTGGATTTGGGGATCCTTTTGCCAGGACTGAATAGAAAAATATTTGTTATTTTTTCAGATCCGACACCAAAAAAGTGACGGTTCAAATCCGCACACGCTGTTGGAGAATGAGGACGACACATCAACTTTGGCCAGAGAAGAGGCGGCGGACGTAAGGGGAGGGGGATTTTTAGAAAAAATAATAAATTTAAATAACTTTTTTTTGTTTAGACACTTTCCCGCCAAACGTGTGAAACTTTGGACGACACGAACGGAGGATCGTCCAATGATGGACATTCGGTAAACAAAACAAAACAAAAAATCATTTTGTTTGAACAAACGGAACCGATCGGATTTGAGAACGAAGTCCAACCAAAAAATTTCTGCTTTATCCGAGCACACTAACCGCGGGGGTTAGCGCCGCCCAAAAATTGAAATTTTTATTATTTTTGTTCGTAATATGAATTATTTTTTTTTTCAACAAAAAGATGACCACAATGCTCTCCAATCGCCAGTTGAACGCGGTTGCTGTCGATTTGTCCTGCGCAGTGGCGTCATCGCCGCCGTCCGATGGCGTCAACGAATTTCAGTCGACGCCGGAGGCGACGACGGACGAGCAGCAGCAGCAGCAACGACAGCAGCAAGGTCGATGATGCGGTGGCGGCGAGGCGGCGGCGAGACATTGCGTTAACTTCGTTCAATTCTTCAGCTACTCAACTTGTCCAACAGATTGTCGTCATCCGATGAGCAACATTTTCAATTCATTGTGTAAATACACTACTGTCTACCTACCTATATATCGTTCACATCGATTTCTTAATTCAATTCTTTTTAGATGTTTTTACTAAAGGAGAATCTGTGGCATAAGTTTCTTTTTTGAGTTGCACTTTCCCTCCTTTCTTTTTCTTCTTATTATCAGCTTCTCAAATTGCTTCTTACGGTGGTGGCTGTTCCTAAGCGTGTACACTTTGAAAATGTTTGTTTTTTTGGGGGGGGGTCCTTTTTTTATTCAAAAACAGGCTCTTAGGAACAGAGTCACTGGATGTGTGAGTGATGAGTGTGTATTTGCTTGTTCCACTCTCTTTCCACTTTTTAAAAATCAATTTTATCCATTTTCTATTTTTTGTTTAGCTGCAAATCGTTTCAATTTCTATTGGTATGTTTCCAATT
>MEIZ01000008.1:348454-364160 GCA_001723225.1 Globodera ellingtonae | reverse complement strand
ACCAAAAGCAAGCTGGTCAACGAAATCAACGAGCTGGAGTCCACCAAAGGACAGGTCGAAAGGACATTGTCATGCAAAAACACCAAGCGACGGCCAACGAACTGAGCAAGTACGAGAAACAGCGGGCAAAGCTACACGACGAGTTGGCCGAGAAGCACAAAAACGTAAGTGCATGGAACAATCGAAAACAAAATCATATGGAAAAATTATTTTTTTCAAATTACATTTTCATTCAGTATTTGAACTACAAGCAGCGATTGGATGCCCAATACAACGAGTTGCAGTCGCAGGTGCTGGAGAAAGTCACGAAGCTTTGCGACCGCTTTCAGCAAATTCAGGTTGGGACTTTTAGGGATGGTGCACATGTGGAGGCGTTTCCGTCGCAGTCCTTGTTCATTTACATGTAACTCGCTTTTGTACTTTAAGGAGCAGAAGAAGCGCTACAAAGAGCTGGGAGAGGAGATACTCGACAAGAACACGACGACGTTGAAGGAGCTGCAGAATAAGAACTCCAAAAGCTATTAAACGTAAATTTATGACCGGTATCTCTACACGCCTGTGTTTGTTCAATACTACTTATTTTTTGTGCTCTTTTTGGACAATAAAATTGACTTGCTACAAATGAAGGGTGAAAATGGGGAGTTCCCCAGTTGCACTACGTTTTGCCTCCTATACGTTTTGGCAATGTTTTTGCTGGGGTAGCAAAATGTATGGTGGCAAAACGTACGGACACCCAGTTCCCTACAGTGATTTTAATCCCCTAAATGCAAAACTTTCGTCATTGGAATTCGTAAACTGAAATTTTTATTTGAGTAATTAAAGACAAATGGTGATTGCAAATGTCGAGAAAATGTCTCAATTTGAATTGACGGAAGGAAAATATCAGCTGACAACATAAAGCAAAAGTCCAATCACTCCGTCCCGGCATGGACCATGTAGTGGAATGCCCTGAACTGTCCAATTCGCTGCTCCCCATCGTAATGGAAGGCGCGAAAACATTTTCTGCAGAAAAATGCGGGGGTCATCGGCAGTCGATCACTTTCCGTCACAACGAAACTGACGAGGGACAAAAACGTTTTGGGAGTTGAAGCATTCAAAAAACGATAGCACCTCGCCACCGCATCACTGCACACCCCGCACATTTTCTGTTGAATTGAGTCGTACAATCGTATCGGATAGTCCGCCAAATTCTGCACATCGCCCGGCAGCAACAGTCGAATGTCGGAGAAGATCAGCCTGAAATCGGAACAGAAGCTTTACGAACCTTGAATTCTTAAAATTTAAAAACAAATAATATTTTCTTTGAAAGCAAATAACAGAAAGTTTTTCGACCTTCACCCTCCAATTTAAATGATTTAAGACGAGTCCAAACAGGAAAACACTGACACATGCTCACAGCGGCCCTGGTGTTGATAGACATAAGGCTGGCCAAGACGCAAATTCAGATCAACGATCCGAACATTGGCCATGTCTTCGACTTTGTTTGGTCCGAATTGTTTCGGCTTTCTTTCCAAGAACTCCCGAATTGGCCTTAACGTTCTCTGGATGTGTAAAAGAATCGATCGATTGGCTGACTCACTGAGTGATGTCATTTGAAGTTGGATGACGACGATCGATATAAAAGGTGTCGTGGATGAAGAAAAAAGAGGAAGTGAATCGATTCTGAAAGAGTTTTTTGTGTTCCAAATTTTGTATAGAGAAACAATGGCAAAAATATAACCCAACCGTAAAGCAATCGTCGGCCGAAAGCACCTCAAAATCCTCGAGGTTCGACCAAAAATCGGATGGGCAGAAAATTTTCTCGCGCAGTCTAACCAACGGCATGTSACCGCGGACCATCAATTTGACTTCACATCGATTCTTTAAAAGTTGGACACTTTTTGAAAATTCAAAACTCTTAAAAACCTTTAAATACGTTATTTCTGGCGTCCGATTCAGCGGTTTCAGCAAATGGACGGTCATCACAACGTCATTTTCAGCTTGGCATCCACTTTCAACGTAATAACGGCGCAACTCCTAAGAAAAAAATGGAGAAATATGGAGGGGCTAAAATAATTACCCCCAAATTTTCGTTATGGCACGGAAGAAATCCGCGAAAAATAAGTACAAATTTATAACTAAATTCTCTAAAGGTCCGTTTAGAATTCGGAAATGTTTCTACGCCCATTGTTCTTGTAGTTTAAGCCCCTGACAAAATGTCTAAAAGATTTAAGCCTCCCCTCCAGCAATGTTTGTCACGAGTCTTACTTATTGTGCACCTGTTCCCGATATCTGAAATATTTTCCACGTCCAACAATCGCATTCTTGACCGCACTTGTCTCATGGCTTTCGCGTATATTATGCAACACCCTAAAAAGTGTTTATTTAAATTGAAAATCTCAAAAAAACAACGTCCAAATTAAATTCCAACTTACTTGTGTGTCATCAGATCGCTGTCCTTCGGCGGAAAAGTGATTTCGTATTCACCAATTGGACAACTTTGAAACATTTTGGCCAACGCACCGCTAAATTGAGTGGGCTTTATGTTAAATTAGCAAAAAACAAAAAATTAATTTCGCTAATTATACATATTAGCAAAAATCCAGCGACTCACTCGCCGCTTCCGATGGCTTTGGACGCGTCTTCGTTGGTAAAGCCCCGGTCCAACATAAATTTGGTGAATTTTCTGCGCGGGTCCGACGACTCACTGGAAGTCCGTTCTGAATGGTCGGCGGACGTCGAGGGCGTGGCGTCGAAAAACCTTTTTTGACGGTCCAWTTGCAAAAAGGACTCCGTCAAAAATTGACGAATGTTAATGATCGGCGAAATGTACGGCTTCTCATCACTCTTCAAAATTTTGTCCATAGACATTTCGACTGAAAAGAGAGAAATCTGGATAAAAATGTGCAAATATTGTAAAATTCTGGACATTTTTTAAGCGAAAGTTCCAAAAAGTAATTTTGAAGTTAACTAATTTGGCCATCTGTCATTTAGGTATTCAAAATTTAATTGAAATTCTTAAAATTTTTTTTGTAAATCTTCAAAAAAAGAACAAAAAGGGCCATTACCTAACCCTCCAAAAAATAACAAATCTTAAAAAAAGGACATATGGAACCCTGTTTTAATGCAAACTAAAATTTGTGATTTTTGTATGTTTAGGTTTTTGAAATTTTAATCAAAATGCGCTAATTAAATCAATTTGTTCTTTCAGAAAGTGCCTTCTTTCCTCAGAATGCTCGTATTATTTGTTTGGCGATTTCACTGCTATTTTTTGCCGTTTTACATTTCCATTCTGAATTTGCTCATCTCTTTTCTTGTTGATGGCGCGTCTGCGGAAGAACGTTTTCAGCGTTCAGTTAAAACATTTGCTAACGAAAGCGAAGGCGCAAGACGAAATTTGATTTTGGTAAAGGCCGACAGGGATAATACCTTGCTAATAAAAGGTTGTTGGTGTTGTTCAATTACGCTTTCTTAATTAGAGTTGACAAAATTAAGACTGGAACCAAAAGTGGTCATTTTCAAAAAGAATTTTGTGTGCATTTGTCCCGGGTACGGATTTTGTTTTCACCAAAGTTTGAAGATAAAGCTGGATTAAACACATTTAGAGCTTAAGAAACATGCAAAGGACAATTCGTCAGCAGCAGAGGCGAACATTGGCAACAACAAAAATCATTTGATCTCCCCCCATGGGGACGAAGAAAGTGATTCGTCATCGGAGGAGGAGGAAGACCAAGGGGACAGTGACGTCAGCGAAGAACGGTTCGCTTTTCCCCCAAATTTTGTGTTGGGGAAATGATCAATATGGGTCCCCAAGTTTTGCAGAAACCCGGAAGATTTGATAAATTCGGAACTTTCGGCTGTCAAACTGCCCGATTCTGAACAGCAGCGGCCTGACGATGTTGTCTCGATAATCAACAGTGCGTTCAGCAACAGAAAGTCGTTCAGTTGTCCCAAAATCAAAACGGACCTTCGTACCGGTAGGCGTTGTGACTAACAATTAGGGTTGGGATGAGCAGCGGCAAAAAGTCCGTTACATTTTCTCATTGTCTAATATATTAAAAAATTCAAAATTTTTGTTTGAATTTCTTTTTTGCACATTTTCCTCGGTTTTCCCCCCCAATTACAACATTTTGATTTGAAAGGCACATCGACAGCGGATTTAAGTCCCGAGGACATTGGCATTATCGCTTCGATGGGCGACTCGCTGGCGACTGGCGCCGGTCTGTGGCCAAGGACGGACATTGAATTCCGTGGTGCCGCCTTTCCCATCGGTGGCGATGCGACAATTGGTCAGTTTGATTTTGGCATTGGCTTCACAAAATTATTTGCATTATTTACGAGTAATTAGGGAATTAGGACCCCCCGGTTTTCGGAAACAAATTGATGTCGGTAGATTAAAAACATTGAATTATTGTAATGGTCATCTTTTGAGCGGTCTATTTTTAACAAACAGATGGACTTGTGACTGTTCCAAACATTTTGCGCGAGTTCATTGACTCCAACATGCTTCATGGTGTCTCCCATGGCATGGGTCAACGTGATCAGCTGCCCGAAAATCAACTGAATGTGGCAGTCAGTGGGGCGAGCAGTTCATCAATGCCTAAACAGGTTGGAATCAATTGTCCATAAACTTTACGACAACCGTGTGTACCCATTTTGTAAGGCATCAGAATTGGTGCGGCGAATGAAACAACTACGGGAGCTGGACGTCTTTAACACCTGGGCGTTGGTTATTGTCACAATTGGAACAGAAGAGGTGAGAGGCGGGGACAGTTTTCGACTATTTTTTGTCCAACTTTGAATGACACCTTTTTTTGTTGCTAATGGAAGGTCTGCAAAAATTGCACGGGCCCAAACACAAAGGCACTCATTGAAGCGTTGGACATTTTAAACCGTGGAATTCACAAGGCCCTCGTGATTTTGTTGGGTGAATTTATTTCATTGTATTTTTGGACTGTTTTTATATATTTTTTAAATTAATTTCAGGACCAATCCATGTGACCTCGTTGTACGAGCAAAAGTTCAATCTGCTCAAGTCCGTTTGTTTAATTATGAATTTTTTGAAAAATAAATTCCCTTTGGTTCATCATCATTAAGAACTCGCTGTCTGTGTTCTCAGAGCAAGGACGACCGTTTCATGAGTGCCCTAAGTGAGCAATGGATAAAGGCGTTTGAGCACGTTCAGACACACATGGAGGACGCGAAAGTGAGCTCTAAATATGCATTTTCATTACTTGTTGAAGACGTTTATGAAAGTTTGGATTTTTGTGGAAAATTTATCAATTTTGTGAACATTTTCTTAATTGTCCAGCGTAAAACATTCAACGCCCTCGCATTGCCAATGCTAACCGTCACTTCTCGATACCCGTATTCGCTGTTCATCCCGAACAAAGTCTATTTTTTATTTTTTGTTTTTTTTAGTTGTCCAATGTGTGAATATACCAAAATGTTTTTTTTGGTTTCAGCCGCTTCTGAACCGACGCGGCCACACATACGCCGCCAAATGGCTTTGGAATCGACTCGTTGCTGGGCCCAAATACAATTTGTCCAACGCCGTCCTGTCGCAAGACGCGTACTTCTGCCCGTCCCTGGTACCCATTTTGTGCAAATTCCCTCTTGGACTCTCTCTCGGATAAGAGCCTGTCTCTTATACACATCTAGATGTGTATAAGAGATCTTTTTAAAAGATTTCGAAGGGGGAAACGGTAAAATATTCAAAACTCGATTAGACAAAAATGTTGAAATTTGTTTACTATAATAAACCAAATAATACTTTTCACAGGGCTGTCCCTACTTCAGAACGGCGGACAATTTCAACCGTTGCGGAATTCGAACCCACGAGGAGGCGCGCCTAATTGAGCAGAAATTGGAGGAAAGGCGGGGCAGAAACAAATTCGGGCCCCAATTGTCCGACCTTTATTTTGCCACGTCGGCAATTGTTGCCATTGCCGGCATTTGCGTTCTCTGCTTGGGCACCATTTTTTATCAGCGAAGTAAAAAGGTAAAAAAATTTTTTGTTTGAATAATGAATTTATTGAACAAATTCACTCCTCCCCTCAGGGCTCCATTTATTGAATGTATTCACCCCTCCCCTCAGGGCTCCAAAGGTCGTTTTGATGTTGTTCTCCCACACGGACCACCGGCGCACTATCGGAAAATCACAAAAATTGGCACAACACCGCCGTCGGAAGATCGGTCGGTTTTGAGCCCGGAAAAAGACAGTGATGGCGACTCACCCGATATTATGTCGAATATATAAATTTTTCATTTTTTTGTTCATATTCCGTTCATTGTTCATTCCGAATCTCACACGCGAGCAAAAAAAAAGAAGGAGAAAATTGCCGAAAATTTGCCTGCCATCTCAAGGATTGGTGCAACTTTTTACAAATGCCGTTTTGTGCACCGCTTATGCCGGGGGGTTCGCAGGCAGTTCTACATCCATGCCGGGGGGTTCGCAGGCAGTTCTACATCCATCAATTGGACCAGGGCATTCCAAACGTTGATCACCGACGCGTGGAAAAGTTCGTCTCTGACACAAGCAAAAGTCATCCGCAGAGTGTCGTACTCCTATTGAAAAAAATAGGGCAATTCAAATCAATGAGAATATAAAATTCATTCACGGACCAACGACGGATGGTGTAAAGGGCGACATGAAAGCATGGCACCTGTCCACTCGTGTGAACGTTTGTTGATCCGACTACACAATTCCCGTCGCTAAATATAAAATTAATTATTTTCAATCAAAAAATATGTAGCATGGCCGAGATCATTTTTATTAAACAGGCGTCAGTCAGGGCTGTGATATGGTTCATCACCCATTCCAGAACGGCATAAATTATATACCAATCGCTTCGCCTCGAAGAGCTAAGCACGAATGAATATGCTAATGGCCCTCGAAGTTGACGAAATTATATGAGGGATATTTTTGGTCAAAATTTGTGGAAAATATTTTTTTATTTTCCCTTCATTTTCAAAAACAAAAAACGCTTTAAATTCTCTATCGCTATTGGCAACAAAATTGCATTTTTACAAAATGAAAATAAACCTACCAAACGGCGCATGTTAAACCACGGTGGAAAGCGACTTCTGTCGAGAATTAATATGGCTTGAAAGTCACTTATATCATTGGCCCGGAAGCGCCCAAAATGCCAAACATTTAGACAAAATATGGGAAAATTGTTTCTATGTATTCGAGGGCACAGCGGTCGTCTCTTTATGCTCCCGATACGGTAGTTAGCCCAATGCGCTTCTCGTTCCTTGATTTAAATAATATTAAAACGGTGTTCTCAACACCGCTGCCCCACATAATGTCAAAGCCACGAAATGTCAAAGCCACGAAATGTCAAAGCCACGAAATGTCAACTCAGCCAAAAACCACGAAATGTCAAAAAAAAAATAAATTTTTTTTAAAGTCGATAAAAATTTTTTATTAGGGGTATTCCGGGGCGTAGAATCCGAATCTGACCTCCATTCATACCAATTTCGAACCCTTGACCCGAATTCGAACATTTTTCGAAAATTCAAAACAGGTTTTCTAGCGGTTTTCTGGGCCATAGAATACGAATCTAACATTCATTTTGCCCAATTCTGAATCCCGGACCCGAATTCATGCTTTTTGAGAACGATTTTGAGCCCAAAATTGATTTCTGAACATTTTTGATTTTTCGAAAAATGTTCGAATTCGGGTCAGGGGTTCGAAATTGGTATGAATGGAGGTCAGATTCGGATTCTACGCCCCGGAATACCCCTAATAAAAAATTTTTATCGACTTTTAAAAAAATTTATTTTTTTTTTGACATTTCGTGGCTTTGACATTATGTTGGCGCGCCCTCAACACAGTTAATTCCTCGTTCAAATATTTTCAAAAATTACTGTAAATCTCTCGACAAATTTAGTCAAAATTTTCTCTGTGGCGCCTATCGGCACCGCCGACCTCCCCCTCCCGCCTCAGAAAATAGCAATTACGTAAAAAAAGGATGATCAACCAAAACAGAATGGCATTGGTCCGTAGCAAGTGCCGCGCGCCCAAAAATGCGCTGGGCACAAACGAAAGCAGTTCATAAACGAGTTCCGGAGGAAGCCGAAGTCGTTGCTGGCTCATCCCGTCGCTAGCAGCCCCTTGCTATTTCGATTGAATTTAAATTTTGAGCATTGGCGCTATGAAAATGTAAGGCTCCTCGTAAAAACCACCACAAATGAAATTAATTTTGGCAAAATATAAGGAAATATTTATTTTCTCTAGAAATTTTATAAAATCGATCAAACGCGTGCCATTGTCGGGGGATCTTTCGATTTGTGGACGAGACCATTCATTCATTCGGGTCATCTCCAAACGAGAGGAGTCGCCTGTCCTGTTGCTGATGTGTCGGCCTCGCCTCGGCTTCTCTTCGGCTTTTCTTCTCGTCCGTTTTGCCAACTTTTTGCTTTTTGTCCTCCTCTGTTCGCCTCTTGTCCGGCTTGCGAAACACAATTTTGCCCTCCAATATTTTGCGTCCTAAACCGACCGACTTTATTGGATTAATTGTTCATCAACAAATCATTAAGGATTGGTCCCAAAATTTAGGAAAATCAAACAAATCAAAATTCGATTTTCAGGGTCCGACCATCGCCCCCCCCCGACTCACTGTCCTCCTCCTCCCGACCCTTGTCAATTTCTTTCTGCAGTTCATCCGCCGACAGGTCGGTGCTCGGGTTCAGCACCACAACTTGGGGCCGTTCCTCCTCGCACATATTGCGGATGTCATCTCTGTCCTCCGATGGGCCCTCCTCCTCCCCCTCATCATCACTTTTGAACTAAAACAATTTTGGGTTGTAAACAGAGCCGCCGTAGCCCCGGGGGGAAGGGGGCCAAAAATGCGCCCCCAGGGAATCGATTTTCTTTTTTGGCTCCCCCCTCCCCCCCGGATCCGCTCGTTCCGGCGCGACCAGTTCGGCTTTGGCTAAGTTTGTGTTTCAGAAATTCGTGGGTCCTTCTTGCGACGTCTGCGGTCACTTTAAAATACATGTACCTATCTACTTAATAATTTTCTCCTTTTTCACGAAGGACTTCCCACCAGTGTCAGTTAAAAACTTTTCAAAAGCCCAAAATGACGCAAAAAAATACTATTTAATTTATACCATACGAACTCTGATTTAATTACTTTGAAAGACACAGCTTATGCAAAAAGTAAATGAGTTAGAAACAACAGGAATTGACCGTCCACAATGTTTTACACCATCCGTTCGCCTATACACCAAAATCAATCACTTCTGCTGACGTCTCTTCCGTCCGTACTCGTTTAAGGCGTGCTGTTCTCCGTGTCGTCGTCGCCCCGACTGTCTTCACTACTGCCAGTGTGCAACAAATGGTCGAGTTCCTCTGCAAATCGATGCACCAATTCCGTGTGCACGGGCGCAGTTGAGGTGAACACTAAGTCGAGGAACTCCCCGTCAGAGAAATGGTCGAACACATTGGCCACCCGTTTCACCGACTTTTCGCCCAGCGTTTGTTCGACAATGTTCAGAATTGAGCGGTGAATTGCGTCAATGGAGGCGAGCATAAACACGCGGTTGTAGGAGAATTGAACCTCAAAAAATGGAATTTTTCGGCTATTTTTATGGCAAATTTCAACATTTCTTTAGGGAGTAAAAGAATATTTGAACAGATAGCGACACAAAAAGGTTATTTATTACGTCCGACTCCACTTCCTTTGCCCCCTTCATTCTTCGCAAAAATGAGCTTCCTAACTATGAATGATGCTCGAGAGTACCGGTCTTGGTTAAAAATTTTAAACCGGTTCAAAAACCGCTTTACATTCTTAATTTTTATTTTCTATCGACAGATTCGTAACTTTAAAAGCCTATATACCGTATATCCTCTTGTAATCCCCCAACCTCTAATAATCCCCCATCTTTGAGTATGTTGAAAAATAATCCCCCATGGGGAATTACAAGATTATATACGGTAAGTGATTTTGCCCATTTTTTATCAATAGACAAATGAGTCCCCAGTCAAAAAGACACTTCGTCCCGGTATCATAACTTGCTTCAAAGTGGTTTCCGCGGAAAATTTTTTTCAGATTCGTGCGTTAGGTTTAGAGTGGAGTCGATGGTGTCCGTACGTTTTGCCTCCGGTACATTTTGCCTCCCCAGCAAAAATGGTACATTTTGCCAACTCATCAAAAACTTAAATTTCGGTCAATTTCGAACCCCGGACCCGAAATCGAAAGTTTTTCGATTCCAAAATTTTTTCGGAATCTTTTGGCCTCAAAAACATTCAAACACATGCTCAAAATCATTCAAGAAACGTAACATTGCCAAAACGTACCGGAAGCAAAATGATCGGAGGCAAAACGTACCATTTTTGCTGGGGAGGCAAAATGATCGGAGGCAAAACGTAGTGTAACCGGAATCGATTGGTATATGATTCGACCGAAAACATTTTACACCGGTAAACGATACTTTAGCCGTATCGCCGCCGGGGATGGATCTTCCCGATTGGTCTGTAGTTGTATTAAAGTGCAAAACAGAGCGTTCATTTTTTGAAATTTAGGATTTTCTTCAAACAAATCAAAATTCAATTTTCGGTTCCTCCCCCAACAAAAAGCCTCCACTCACCGTCCCATCCTCACAACCCTTGTCAATCTGTTTATGCAAATGGAATCCACAAAAAAATACTCCAAAAAATAGATTGTCCAAAAAATTCATCAAAACAAGAACGACAAACAACAATCTTTTTGAACCGTTTATACCGGCGGATTTCCAGGCAGGTCGACGTCCATCAATTCGACCAATCTATTCAAAACGTTGATCACCGACGGGTGGAAAAGTTCATTTCCAACACCAGAATAATTCATCACCAAAGTGTCAAAGTCCTATTGGAAAAATAGGGAAATTCAAATCAATGAGCATATAAATTCAATCAATCCAAACGGACCAAAGACATATGAAGAACCGGTCGACATGAAAGCAAGACACCCTCCCATGCGCGAGAACGTTCGTTGATTTGACGCACCATTTCCCTTCGCTAAAAATAGCATGGCCGGATCATTGTATTAAACAGGCGTCAGTCAGGGCTGTGGATAGTTAATCGCCCACTCCGAAACGGCATAAATTATATACTAATCGCTTTCCCTCAACGAACTAACAAATAAGCACAAATCCCTCGTATGTTTTCGTCAACTTCAAGGGCCTTTAGCATATTCCTGCTTAGCTCACGAGGCGATTGGTAAAAATTTATGCCGTTCTGGAGTGGGTGATGAACTATTATACTATACGCTACATAAACGCTTTGGAAAATTGCATCTTTAAGAAAGAAAATAAACCTACCAAACGACGCATGTCAGCTCCGGGAGGGAAAAGATTTTTGTCGAGAATCAATACCACTTGCACGTCCGTTGTTCCGTCGGCTCGGCCATGGTTATAAAAGTGAGCATTTAACTCATATATGGGAAAATTTTCCCTATGATAACGGGGGCACAGGGCCCGTCTGTTAATGGTTCCGATGCGCTGTGAAGCCAACTGGGCTTCTCGTTGCTTAATTTAAATATCACTAAAACGATGTCTAAACACAATTAATTCTCGTTCAAAAGGCTTCTATTTTTCGTTAGAATGGAACTTTTCCGAGGTGTTATTTTGTTCCCACTGAGAATTTTGTGCTTCTCGCCAATTTGACTAAAATTTAGTGTAAAAGAAAGATTTTGGAGGGGAGCGGCAGTGCCGAAAAGCACAAGCGTGAAAATTTGAAAACTTTAAGCATTTTGTTAAAAAAACTTAACCAAATTTTCAGAAAAATGAGTTGTTTTGTTTTCTTTAAAACTTAAAAATGGCGAAATATGACCACCTATTCTCAAAACCCCAAAAAATGGATTTATATGGATAAAAAACGCTTTAATTCAAAAGTTTATAAAGCCAAGAATGAGAATATAGAATATGTAGTTTAAGAAACAGAGAGAATTTACGAATAAGGGCTAAGAATGAATTTGCAACTTTTCAGCACAAGTTTCGAGTAAAGATTTAAATTATTTCTAATGCTCAAATCGTCATTGCAAGATTCTGCAAAAGTTTCCCGGATATTTTATTTCCGAGTAAATGCTCACTAAATAGTCACTGATTTAATAACGGACTTCCAGAATCAATGTTTGAATTAATCAAGCACCAGCCCTCCCCCAAAGGTATCTTCTCAAATTTACCCCAACGAGGTATGGATGACGCCAATTGTTGGCGTATTTGCCTCCGATGATCAACCAAWACAYAATGGCARTGGTCCYCAGCAAGTGCCMCGCGCSSAAAAATGRYCTGGGCACAAACGAAAGCAGTTCATAAACGAGRTCCGGAGGAAGCCAAAGTCGTTGCTGGCTCATCCCGTCGCTAGCAGCCCCTTGCTATTTCGATTGAAAAATTTGAATTTTGAGCATTGGCGCTATGAAAATGTAAGGCTCCTCGTAAACGACAACGCATTGGCTTCTGCCGAGCTGCTCGAAGTTTCAGGCTGCATCCTCAGTGTGCTGAACAACGCTGGTGCAGTCCACACAAAGTGCATAGGTGCAGGTTAAGGAAGTTAACATCAATTTGCATCAAATGTTCAAGTTTCGGAATGAAATATTTGTTTGATTACATTTCGAGCTGATGAAAATAATCATCGACCAAGCTGAAGGTATGAAATAAAAAGTCTGAGCAGCCTATGGTTCAAAATGCTAAATTTCTTAGCATACAATATAATGAAATAATTAATTGATGCAATTTTCCTAAAGCTTCTATTATGAAGTTCAAAAGCAAGCTTTGACAAAAGTAGAAGACTAATAACATAAAATTGAAAACAGTTATTCCACCACACGCTTGTGCATATAAGCATAAGTTATTTATTTTTACAACCCATTAATCACACCCACAAGAACGTGCCAACAACACTCCCAATCCCCTAGACGTGTCTACAACAAAGCTGTGCTGTTTTATGGATATTGTCGTGCGGAGGGACCTATTCGTTAGCACACCCAAATCAGTTTTGAACATCGATTAGCCGGACAACTAAGGTTTTGAAAGTTGATCAACATTTACAAACTAGAAAATTCTACCAGGAAAATAGATGATGAAGATATAATGGAAAGTACCAGACAAAAATGAATCATGAAGATTTTCTTTAGAAAAAAATGAAATAGCATAAGATTTGAAAAAATTAGAAAAAGAATCGAACACAGTAAAAGAATGGCAAAAAATTAGCAAAATATTAAAGTACTATACTATAATATAGGTATGTCAAAAATCTGCTATTTAAAATACACAATATGAACGCCAAAAAGAAACGAAAAAGCCATTTAAAAAGAAACTAAGTAAAACCACGTGAAAAACCAAAAACAAATATTTACATTTTCAACACACAAGAAAAGACTTACGAGAACAGGCAAAACATTATGCGCTCCGTCTCCGGCCATAGCGATTTTTTGTTTGAGAAGAGATGTGCTGCTAAAATAAGTAAAATTAATTTAGATGAATATTCCATTCCATTTCGACCGAACCGAATTCGAACAATTTCAAAAAAGCCATTTAATGGCACTAAACCTCTAAAAAAACTAATGCATGTTTTTTTCGTACGTGGGCAAATGTCCGACGGAGATTTCGTTCGTAAGCCAAAATCAGACAAATGTCCAATAGAGGGAAAACGGCAAAATGTCCGAAGAGCTGAGTTCAGAAAAAATCCACCAACCTTACAAAAAAACATGTCTCTCTAGGTTTGTTTCGGAGTTGAAATCCAATTTTCGATCAAAATTTTATGCGGCAAAGACTTTAATTAAACCAAGCTTTGAAATCTTGCTTAAATGACTCTTAACGCCCCAAATTGCTCTTGAATGTTTTCTAAGCCTCAAAAGACCGGACATTTTGTCCGATTTTAGCTTATCGGACGAATGTTCGTCGGACATTTTGTTTGTTTTCATTTTTTCAGCGATCATTCTTTAATCCGGGGCTAGTAAATGTCCGTGCGGTGATCAGTTCAGAATAATTCGACCCAAAGCCCCACAAAAAAGTTGTGATGCCAACATTTTTTGTTGCTGCTGTAAAATCCCCCATTTTTTTTAACGTGTTAACCTCAAACCCCTTCGATTTACATGCCCATGGTTTTTGAATAAAATTAGGTGAGTGAATAGCTGGTGATTTCAGCGGGACTGATGCTGACTGATAATGGTTTATTGCCAAAGATCCCCGGAGGGATGGATGGTGGATTTTTAGTCCATCCGCCACCCATGCTCCTCCCTCCCTCGAATTTGCCGACTCGGAAAACGGGGATCGGTTTTAAATAAATAAATACACAAAAAATGGTAAAAAAACACAGACATGGACGGCAAAAAGTGGAAGAAAACGAATTAACTCATTTGCGCAAATTCTGGCGTCCGATTCAGCGGTTTCAGCAAATGGACGGTCATCACAACGTCATTTTCAGCTTGGCATCCACTTTCAACGTAATATCGGCGCAACTCCTAAGAAAAAAAAAACGGAGAAATATGGAGGGGCTATAATAATTACCCCCAAATTTTCGTTATGGGACGGAAGAAATCCGCGAAAAATAAGTACAAATTAACAACTGTCAACTAGAGACCGGCATTTTTAAAAATTCTGGACCCCTCTCCCATCCATGGACGTACACAGAAAAATTTCGGCGGCAAAGTGATTTTGTATGCACAACTTTGGAACAGTTTGGCCAACGCATCGCTAAATTGAGAAGGTTTTTATGTTATGTCAGCTAAAAACAAATTTAATTACAATTTCCGCTGAGACAAAAAAAGTAACGAAACTTCAGACAAAATTTATGAAATTTTTCTTCAGGCCATGCCTATCGGCACTATCGGAATCTTTCCGTTTTTCATAGGCGTTCTAAAAAATTGGCATTTCCGAAAGTTTCCAGCGACTCACTCGCCGTTTCCGATGGCTTTGGACGCGTCTTCGTTGGTAAAGCCCCGGTCCAACATAAATTTGGTGAATTTTCTGCGCGGGTCCGACGACTCACTGGAAGTCCGTTCTGAATGGTCGGCGGATGTTGAAGAAATGGCGTTGAAGACCCTTTTTTGACGGTCCATTTGCAAAAAGGACTCCGTCAAAAATTGAAGAATGAAATTAAAAAATCAACTTTAAAAAAAATATGCAAGCAATTTTTAAAGCAAAAAAACATTTGTGGCTTTTTGTATGTTTAAGTTTTTGAAATTTCAATCAAAATGCAGTAATTAAATCAATTTGTTCATTCAGACGTTGAAATGGGCTCTCCAATAAAGTATCTTCTTTCAAAGCCGGGGATGGATGTTCCCTTCATTCATTCATTCTGGTCATCTCCAAACGAGAGGAGTCGCCTGTCCTGTTGCTGATGTGTCGGCCTCGCCTCGGCTTCTCTTCGGCTTTTCTTCTCGTCCGTTTTGCCAACTTTTTGCTTTTTGTCCTCCTCTGTTCGCCTCTTGTCCGGCTTGCGAAACACAATTTTGCCCTCCAATATTTTGCGTCCTAAACCGACCGACTTTATTGGATTAATTGTTCATCAACAAATCATTAAGGATTGGTCCCAAAATTTAGGAAAATCAAACAAATCAAAATTCGATTTTCAGGGTCCGACCATCGCCCCCCCCCCGACTCACTGTCCTCCTCCTCCCGACCCTTGTCAATTTCTTTCTGCAGTTCATCCGCCGACAGGTCGGTGCTCGGGTTCAGCACCACAACTTGGGGCCGTTCCTCCTCGCACATATTGCGGATGTCATCTCTGTCCTCCGAT
>MEIZ01000008.1:315090-334469 GCA_001723225.1 Globodera ellingtonae | reverse complement strand
AYGMTWYYWTMYWTTTTTTTGTAAAACCCGGYCCCACATTTTRTCGGCTTAATCAAACCGTAAACGTTAAGCTTGACATTGACCGGCCACTGCAAAATGGCAAAACAACGGAATGCCATAACATTTGGAGTCCAGCGGTTCAACACTTTGTCGGCAAGTCTTTGCTAAAGGCGYCAYTGCGCAGTGACTGTCGGGTGGAGATTGTTCCAACCAACGACGGCTGGGAGTATTTGGAGGCCGAGCAAATTCCGACGTGCACGGCAAAATTGCTGATCGATGGGGCCGATTTTGCGAAACAAATAGAACTGATGGGATTTGTCGAATAGAAAAAAGAATGGAGCGACTCGGAAATACAATTTTCATTTATAAGCATAAATAGATTTTAATATATAAAATGTAAATGATGGGAGAATAAACACGCTTTAAGTCACATTAAATTCGAATGTGTGCAACACGAAATCCGGTGACAGAACGGATGGCCTCTTGAATGAATTGCCTGTCACCTGAATTTAAGAGTTAATCATTCGTACTATGATGGCGGGAAGGGGGGGGGGAGTTTAGGAAAATGGCCACTTTAATAAACAAAGAAAACAAATTCATGCATTTATCTTCCACTTAAAGCTCCCCAAATAAACTAATGCCAATTAGTCCAACGAATTTTCAAAAAATTTCTTTTTTTTATCCGTAAATGCCATTTTGCAATCGATGAGTATTTTGGGGGAAACCCAAACAAATTACCTTTTGTTTTTGCAGCCTTTAGTTGGGCATAAAGTGAAGAAACATTCCTTTTGATCAACGCTTTCTCAATGGTTCTCATTGATGATGCTGAAAATGTTAATTTAATTTAACATAAATTCTTTCTGAATAACGTTTTTTTTGAAATTTGTACAAACCTTCGAGTAATAAATGTAGGACACATCGTGTTCTGTCGACGGAGAGCACAAAAGGCAGTGCAGAAGTGATGAAATGACATTCATTAGCAGAAATCCGCAGAACAACAGTCTTTGTGGATCGATCATGCACTTTGACCTGGATAAAGCAATTCTTTCGTAAAAATCCTTAAGAATTCGTTTGCACCGCCGGAGCTAGAAGTTATCATAGATAATTCTTGGCTCGTAACGCGCTAGTTCAACTCCCCCAGTCCCTTCAAAAAATGTAAAAACCCGGTTTTTTTTAAAGTTCTGAAAACTTTTAACTGTAATTTTATAAAATCCGGTCATTTAAACCCTTTTTTTGGGGCTAACCTGTAATGAGCCGCACACTGCGCCAACGCCGAAATCGCCATGCAAATGTGCAATTTGTTCAAGCAAAGCTGAATACAGCCGCGCGCTATCGACTTGACCATCGGCTAACACCTCCGCAAGGAGGTAACGCCGTTTCAATTTGACCATCGTTTGAGAATCTAAAATTGAGGATTAAATGCAGAATGTTATCTATTTAAAAATAGACTGGTTTCTCTAGTTCCGGTTACTTATTTATTTTGTAATTTGCTCATAGAATAAACTAAAAATGGTATACTAGAGATTAGAGCTTGGACCGGGCCTAGAACAGGGCCGGTAGTCCGAAAACGGGTGTTGTTTTTTTGGTGGAAAAAGCGAGTTTTCCAGCCTACCCCCAGTTTTTTGAGAGGGTCCGGGTCTCACTGAGCTGGAAAAACTTGGCCTCAGAGTCCGAGTTTTTTTGAAAAGCTCCTTTTTGCTGTTTTTCGGGATTATTGTGGACATTTTTTTGTCATTTTTTAGAATTTTGAATGAAAAATAAAACAAAATGCATGAAATTTTGAATATTTGGCATAATGTTGAAACTAAGAAATAACAAATTCAAATGTTCAACAGAGTGCTGTAAAATCGAACTCGCATCCTTGAAGTCTGCCGGCACCAGATTTCCACAAAATGCTTATACGTGACAAGAAATACCCAAATCGATTGCTTGTAACTAGTAATAATTACCAAATTTTTGATTTAAATAAAAAATGTCGAATTTGTTGCCCTTTTTAGTGTCTTACTGCCATTTTTTAAAATATTGAGATCCCGAACCCTGGGGCTACGACCAAAATTTCGATTCCGAATTAGAACCTTTTTTCGAAACTTTATTGTTAAAAGATATTTTTGGGGATAGATGATGAAATATTAGGTCGCAATGTTGGGGGAAGGTCATTTCCAATTTTTCTCGAGAGAGWGTGTCCGATCGGAMCGCCCAGTCAATACTTTGCTGGAGATGAACCACAATGTCCGCCCATCCGCCGCTCCATTCGTACGACCCAATTCCAAAAAGTGCCGAACAATTCGCGCTAATTGGTTCATCGCCGCCATTGCGCAGCAATTTTCGACCTTGAAAACCGTCCGTCATTCAAAACTGTCAATTTTATCAAAAAGAATGGTTGAGGGTGAAGGCGATCAGCTCCAAGCTATTCACGAAACAAAATTCCATCATTTTTCTGTGTCGTTTTCRCAACATTTTGGGTGGTGCGGACGGACAAGGGATGCCGCCGCCGCCGCGTTCCGCAAATTTTTGGAGACGTGCGGCGGCGGCATGTCCGATATGGTCTTCTTCTACTAACAATTTGACATTCCCACAAATTGCACCCATTTTTGACATCCCTTTCTCACCGCGTGTTCTGTCTGGTTCAGGAATGGTGCGCAGGAACAGTCTGGAGATGAACTCTGCGTCCTCGCCGGGCACCTGCTGTGCCCAGTCTTCGTTCAGGTCCCTCCCAGTCGTGCAGAATCGTCGATCTCGGCATCAGCACCATCCGCTCGGGGAGGAGGGCGAGCAGTACGAGCAGGAGGAGGAAGAGCGGGGACGAGAGAATGCCTACAAGGCGGTGCTCGTGTTGAGCCTCTGTTTCAGCCGTAATTTCTTCCGATCGCTTTTTTTTTTTACAAAAAATGCTTCTTGTGTCCCCTTTGGACAGTCTGCGCGTGGACTTGCATTTTGACCGTTTGTCCCCTGCTTTACCAATTGATCAGCTTCACCACCAGTCAATTCGACGGTCTGTCGTCGTTCCAAAGCCCGTCAATCGACAGGCATTTATTTCCCGRCCCCAGGCATTCTCCAATTTTGCGAGGACACCGCGCAGACTGTKGCCACGGAATCTGCCGGGCTGATGGAAATGTTTTCACGAGAGCATCAGTATGCTGAAGATGATGGTGTTGATCAGTCACAAATTGGAGGAGTCAATCGGACAAGGAGTGTGAGGAGGGGACAGCACGGGGGGGCTTCAGAGGAAATCATTTTGGCAAAATTCAGAGAAATTTTCGGCACGTTCTTCCGTTGCACTTCCAGCACCAACTACAAGAGCAGGAAAACGGTTGTCGGTAAGTGAAGTCGATGCGGCGATCGATATTGTGTTGATCAACGATTAATCAYTGTTATTGTAGCTGTGCACCGGAGACGGGCCCTCAGGGGACACCGGGGCGAATGGGCATGAAAGGCACGCCCGGAGCAAAGGTAAAAACTGTTCGGCACTTGCCATTTGTTTCTTCAAGTTAGCCGGCCGGGCTCCCGTACGGAGAGAACCAACGCCCGTTCCGAGAACTTTCCCGAAAAATGCTTTTCCCCCACGGGGTGGGGGGCTTCTTCAGTCCATGTATAGGAAATTAGTAATTAAAATAATTTACAAATTTAATATATTGTTAAATTACCAATTGTAGTTTGCCAAAATATAGCAAAACCCCTATTTTTTGAACAAATCAAAGTACACTGAATTGCCAACATTCAAAGGGCGCCCCTGGGCTGCCAGCTCGATTGCCATGTGAGCCGTTGCAGGACTTGAAAAAGTTCTGTCCAGAAAAATGCCCCCAGGGCCTGCAAGGACAGACCGGATTTCGTGTGAGTGGAAGACGCGGTCATTGTCGTCGTCATCCACAGGCGCCAGTCATTGCTTTCCCCATTTCAGGGTTCCCATGGTGAAAAGGGGAGGCCAGGCCCAATTGGACTGTCCGGAAAGAATGGCGAGGACGGCAAGACGGGGCCTCGCGGAATGCCGGGCCCACCCGGAGTGCCGGGACTGTAAGAATGGGGGGGGGGGGGCTCTTATACACATCTAGATGTGTATAAGAGACAGACAAAAAACAACAAAAAACTGTTCTTAGTGATGGCGAAGACGGAGAATCGGGCACGGATGCCCAGCCGATGCCCGTGGGTTTTGTGCTGTCTCTTATACACATCTAGATGTGTATAAGAGACAGGGGCACGGATGCCCAGCCGATGCCCGTGGGTTTTGTGTTACATTTTTGCAAATAACAAAATTTGTCTTTTCAAGTTTGTGCCCGGCCCACCAGGACCCGGCGGAGAAATAGGTTTGTTCCGACGATTTTGCCAAAAAAACAAAAATGTTAACTCTCCAATTTTTTCAGGAGATTCCGGCCCTCCGGGGCCCAGAGGCCTGCCAGGCATTGACGGAACCCAGGGGCCGCAGGGCCGAAAGGGAGCACAAGGAAATGCGGGAAAAATGGGCACATCCGGGACACCAGGTAACCAACCAACCACCCCCAAGAGGGGCGGAGGTGTTCGGTTCAATCCAGTTGTTGAACATCCCCATCCCCAACAAAGGACCCACGGGACCGATTGGGGAGCCGGGCGAGGACGGCCACAAGGGCGTGTGCCCCACTTATTGTGCCATGGACGGCGGAGTGTTTTTTGTGGAGCCGCCCGAATGGTTCTTCAAGAACAGTCAGAAAAAACGGAAGTGAATTGGCAAAGAAAGATTTGATGATAATGATGATGAGTGAAACAATCCGTTGCATCATAATTACTATATGTACCTTAACTATTATTTTACGATCCGTCAAGCGCCTCACAACACTAATCACTCTTTTTTTGTTCATAGTTGTTACAATTTAAAGCATAAATTACAAAAAACGAAAAATTTTTTATAGTAAGAAAAGCATTTGACGACGGCTTCATCACACTCAATGGTGGTCCCAAGTCGTCTCCCCGTCGTCGTCCATGCCCAACCCGTCGACCATTTGTTGATGATGATGATGATGATCCGTGTTCCCATCTTCAGCGTCCTCCTCGACGTCGTCCCGAGCCATCTCTTGCTCCAGCACTGGCATCATTATTTGTGGTTCCGTCACTTTCAGCTCGTCATTTTGGAGCATCGACTGAATGCGTTTGTGGTGCTCCTGATGGGTGGTCAATTGTTGTCGATCTACAAACGAGCGCAAGCAAAGTTCACAGAAGTGGGGCCGTTGCTTTCGCGCGTTCGGATGGTCCGACTCCTGAAAACGGCTTATGAACATATACAAAATGAATGAATGTATATAATTGTTATCTGTTCYACAAATCAAATCCCTCCGGGGGTAAACCCAATTAAACCATTTTCTCAACTAGAGACCGGACTTGAGCTTTGAGCGAGATCTCGAGTCGAGATTTTCCGAGATCTCGTCTCGACCGGTCTCTGAGGTGCCCCGCCCGTCCACAACAATCAATGCTTGTGAGTGAGTAGTGGTTGGCATGACACAATGACATTACCATGTGTTCCGAGCATTCAACCCGAGAAAAGAACATCGTTTTGCAAACCGGGCATTCAAATCGTTCAAATGGAATTGCACTATAAAAGTAGAAATGGTTACAGAACTCTGTCATAAAGGTCGGACAAACAACCACAACCTCGCATGGTGATAGAGCCCTTCCATGTCCAGACCTCCGTCCTCAACCATTTTGATCAGGTCGGCCAGTCTTCTCATCTGAACATGGAATAAAAGTTAAAATTCCAAATTTCTAAAGGAAAAAATAAATAAAATTTTTCAATTTCCGTCAGCCCCCACCGGACCTTCCAAAATATATCAAAAACCAACCTCCGCCTTGCTCTATATCCATAAAAAACATTCAAATAATCCTACCTTATCGGAAATTTGAACCGGCGGCAACAGCTCGCACCGTTTGATTTTGTCCAACCAAAAAGCCACATCTGAGCCGAGGCCCAATTTGCGCGGCTTCTTCGGCTTGTTCAACGGCGCAAACAATGCGGTCGGGTCGGCAGTGGCACGAATGATGATGGCATCTTGCGGTATTTCGGCGGGGGCGCGTCTGTTTGAAGCGAAGGGTTGCCAAGCCGCTTCCAGCTCCTCTTTGGTGGTGCAATGAGTGCGCAAATGCTTCTTCAAATTGCCCTTCAACCGACACGTTTTGCCACAGAGGGGGCTTCAAATTGGGAAAACATGGCTTCAAAACGATCAGCACAAGACGCGTTTATGATATTTAAAGATTACCATCGATGTGGAGTTGTGCCGGTATGCACGGATCGATGCTCAAACAGATTGGACTTGAATCTGAACGATTTTCTGCAAATGTCGCATTCAAACGGTTTCTGATCGGTGTGAATGATTGCATGTTGTTGAAGACCTAAAAAAATCAGTGAAATGATTGGCCCAAAAAAAAAAAGAAGGTTTAATGAAAACAAAATAATAACCTTTGAGAGAAACGAAGATTTTGTTACACACCGGACATTGGTGGACCTAAACAAAAAGCATTTCTGTTCAGCTGCTTCTGGCATAAAATGATGGCCAACACATTACCGCTTTGGGCTTTATATGCGGGTCTAACATCGATTCTTCACTTTCAATGACCGAATATGCTTGCAAAACCATTGAATTTTTGCGATCACTACTCTCATCCGTTTGATGGTCCATTAGTGTCTCTTCCTCTTCCTCCTCTTCTTCTTCTTCATGCGTCACATTTTGATAGGCCTATAAAAGATTAAAAACAAATAAAATGTGCTAAAAATTTTGAAATTAGTTGAAATATGTTACGACGACATACTTTCCGTCTGAAACGGTCGAAAAAAAATGATAAAATGTGCTAAAAAGTCGCCCAAATTCTATAATTTTCAGGGATTTTTTTTTGTGCTTCTTTCATTTTAGCATATCCGAAAAAGACATTATAAATCCGGGCCCAAATACCTATAACCACCACAAACCAAATAATCGTGATTTTGCTCCATACTGTCTTCATTGAAATGCCGGAAAATTTGTTCCTCGTCCATTGAATGTGTCATTTTAAGAAATCTGGTAAAGCAAAATGTATTTAAGCTAAGCAAAAGCGAAACGACATATATTAGGGGGACGGAGAAGGACGGCGTCGACTCGAACTTTACCAAATTCAGGTTAAAGTCCGGTAAAATAAAAATTCCGGGGAAGATGAATCCCAGTGTCTAACATTTCGCTGTCTGCGCTCAATGTCAGTTGAGATTAAGAGTCATTTTTCTTTGGCAATATGTTTCAGCGCAAATTTAAATTTATTTATTTTTTTTTCTTTTTTGCGGTCGCGTCCGTGGCCAAGTTTTTGCAAAACAAGGACAACACACTGATTTGTTTACTGCTAAAACTAATGAGTTCTATTTTAAGAAATAAATACACAAATTGGCCGTTCGAATCCACCACCATTGGATTGCTGAAGACTATTTTTGTACACAACGCATTACTTTTGTATTGTAGCAACAAAAAAAGAAATATGCAAGAGCCATGCTTTTCGAAGCCTCAACGTGAAATAATGAGCATTGGCGACGTATCGAAATGGTTAAAATCGGAGGCTCATCAGAAATTTATGACTTTTTTGCGCTGTCTTAATTCAGCCGTTAAAAGTGTGTCGACGACATCAATAAATGTGACAGTGGGAGAAACTGCCAACAAAATAATTAGCATTTTGGATATACTTGAAGTTATTTTAAATGCCTGATTCATCAGGGTTTAAACTGTGTTTAGGCCTGGATTGACGAATATCCTCCTGAAGATATGGGCAAGCAACGTTTTGGGAACAAATCGTTCAAAAAATGGTTTGAGCGTTTTGTGTCGGTATGTTTTCAACTTTTACCGGAAAATAATATTTATATGGAATTTTAGGAGGGCGAAAATTTGCTGAGCGATTTGCTTTCCGAAAAATTAAAGCCGGCAGTTGTGGAGCTTTGGCCTTACTTGATGGATTCGTTTGGGAATTCGACTCGAATTGATTATGGGTCCGGTAATTTCGAAAATTTTATTAATTACAAAACATTAAAAACATTTAGGGCATGAAGCCGCTTTTGTTGTCTTTCTGTTCTGTCTTTACCAACTTGGTGTGCTCAATTCACCGGAAGATGACCAAGCTTCAGTTTTGAGGATTTTTCACCGGTTTGTTTTTGCCGTTTTGGCATATATCGATAGCACTTTTTTAATTTGTCCTCAGATATCTGAAATTGGTAAGGCGACTTCAGTGCGAATACCGGATGGAACCCGCGGGCTCGCGAGGAGTGCATGCCATTGACGATTTTCAGTTTTTGCCATTTTTGTTTGGAAGTGCTCAACTAATTGGTGATTTGATGTGATAAGCGGAAATGTGCACCAAATTCAGACAGCAAACAGAGGCTTATACCCGATTATTATTTGCGTTCCGAAATGGTGACCCAATACCAAAGTGACAATCTCTTCTTTGAGGCCATCCAGTACATCAACCAGGTCGGGGTGGGGCCGGAGTTGAATCCGTGTCATGGACAATATTATTGTGAAGCCCCACTAATTTAGACAAAAGTGGGCGCATTCTACGAGCATTCAAATCAGCTGTACAACATCAGTGCTGTTAACACTTGGTAATGCCAAGAAATTTTAAACAAAATTGTCATTGTCATAATGTTGTTAGGGAACGGATCAATGAGGGAATGTTCAAAATGTATGAAGGCGAGGTTTGTGGCATTTTAATTTGTGGTCCATTTTTTGTTTAATATTTTCAGGTGTTGAAGAAATTTCCTGTGGTGCAGCACTTTCTTTTTGGCACTCTCTTTGCCATAAAGGAGAGTCAGACCGGAACAGTTCTTGACCCGTCCGGACTTGACAAACTTTCGCATGGATTACATCCCGCAAAGCTTGGCATGATACCCGAATAACTCCTCGTTGTCAATCTGTTAGAAAAAAGTAGGAATTTCTGACATGCACCCATCCGAAGAATTTAGACATTTTTCTGCTACGTTCATGTTTAATTCGAATTATATTTTTAATGTCTGTCATGCAAATGTGTAACGTAATTTGAAACTTCTTTTTGTTTCCGTATTGATAGTTATTGCCATTTATTCTTGGATTTATATTTTATGAGTGCCTTTGTATTACTAATCAAATTGTTTTTAGCTTTTTAAAATTTTTTTATAAACATGGAGGACGAAGTAAAAATGGCKACCGAAGTCAGCAACAACAGCTTTGTCGAGTCTAAAGCGAACGATGAGGGCCCTTCGCTGGGATCACTTGGAGCGTTTCTGAACCGGTAAAAGTTTTCAGGAGCTTGATTACTTTTACATTTAATCGAAAGCATTATGAATTGTTTGAAAGGTTTCGTCAAATGGACGCGAAGAAATTGCATCAATTGGCTTCAAACTCGGCAGCAGCGACGCAATCCAACGGCACTTCTGAAACTGCGCAGAAAGACGGTACTAATGCCGAGCCCAGCAACGCCGCCTCTCGCGAGAAAATGCTTGAGGTTGTGTACGGGAACAAGCTGCCGGRCAAGGAGAAGCCGAAGGTGATGTGTTTTGTTGTGGACGCGCACGAGCGGAGGATTCGGATCATGAGCCGAGATGAGCAGAAAAAGCAGGCAAATCTAATCAAATTTTTAAGCAGTTTTAACAACAACAATAAAAAAGCCAGTGGATGAACACCGATCGTTTTTCCCCCATTTTAGGAATGTTTTGCCTTATTTCTTGACGAGATTGCGGACGACCAGTTGACTCGGTTCGGCAAATCGGTCAAGGACAGCGAGGCGGACAATTCGGACGCCTTTGTGCACTGTGACAAGTGTTCAATGTTCTTCGAGTTTTGCTGCATTGAACATCCGCTCTATCAATGCAAAGATCGTGTGCCGTCGTCCAGCTCTCCTGCAGAAACTGAAGATAGGGCGGCAACCACGCTCCCAGCGTTCCTCTACATTCAGAATTCGTCGATCCCTGGCGCCGGAAAAGGTTTGGCAATACGAGTAGATTGTCAATCCCCCCAGGGGCGTAACGAAGAACATACCCCGCACGGGGTCGGGGCGGACTATACTAGTATGTACAGAGGGACCGGTAAATACAAAATGAATGAAATGCTTTTGTTAAGGAGTGTTCACCAAGGTCGACATCCCAGTTGGAATTGTCTTCGGTACACATTTTGTTGTTGGCACTTTTTGCTTCGCTTTATGTGCCACCATCTTCAGGTCCGTATGAGGGCGTTCTTACGCAGAACGTTAAGGAGATGGAAGTTAGCCCTTACGCGTGGGAGTTGCGCACAGGAAATGGCAAGACATCGTATTACGTTGACGGTATGTTTGTGTTTAGTAATTGTTGTTATTATAAAGTGACGAGTCATGGCTTTCTCAACTCTTTTATTTTCAGCCAAGGATGCTCGTTACTCCAATTGGATGGTAAGAAAACAGATTTTATGTTTTTTTGTTGTTATTTTTTACCCAGTTTTTGCTTAAATGTGAGTGTCATTGTCGGTGTTAAGCGCTACATCAATTCGCCGAGGAATGAGTCTGAGCAGAATTTGATCGCCTTTCAGTACCAGGGCAGTGTGTATTATCGCGTGTTCAAGCCCATTGATCGGTCGTCGGAACTCTTGGTTTGGTAAAATAAAAACTGGGGAATGAAAGAGTGATTAGCACCTGGTGCCAGAAGCAAAACAAAAAAAAAACCCCGATTTATTTGTTTAACCAACATTCCCAACCAATGTCAGATTATTCGATGAAGGAGGAAGGAGTAAGTGAAGGAGATGGGTCGCCATATTCTCCCTTCTTTAGTCGGAGGTTCAATTTAATGGGTAAAAAGAAGAAATAAATTTTAAAGGGCGAAAACAAAAAGCAATTGGTGGGGGTTCAGAAGTTGTTGTTCATGTCGCCCGTCCCCCCCTCCGTTTCCTCTGCCACAATTTGCCCCCCTCCCCCCCATTTTCAGGTACGGAAAAAAATTTGGAAAAGATTTGGGCATCATTAAGCGGGCGTCGCGCGTGTTCGTTTATTATAGCGGCAAAAGTCCCTATGTTCTTTGACTGACGATGATATTGACTGACCCACTTTTTGTATTTGTGCTGGCCGTATACTCACACTCATTCATATCAAATTTTATTCGAATTGTTTTCATCAATTGTTTTGTTTTGTCTTCTCATTACACACACATGTATGGTGCTCAAATTTCTATCGTAAGTTTTGATTGTATTATTTTATAATTGCTACAACAACGAAGCGGGATTCATATCGTTTCGCTTGGTTCATATTTGTTTCTAAAAAATGCTTTCGTAATGATTCGTCGATACGCATTTATTGTTACAGTGGAATATTTCTGAAATAATCCGTTATCCGATTTGTGAATTTGCAGGCAAAAAATACATGTCATCTTTTACCCAAAAACCGCCTTCGTCCGTGAAGGACCATCGACGCACGTGGGACCGCTCGGAATATGCGATCAAAGCGCAGGAGCGGGTGAACGTCGAGCGAGAGGCGTTGGATATTAAAAAGGGGATAAAGCCGGCGCCAAAAGGTCCAAAAGTTCACCGGGAGATGCTGAAGCCGCGGGAGTTCAAGGTCCACCATATTTGAAAACCCGAAATTGGAACGAGCGATACAATTGGTTGTTTTTGTTTTGTTAAGGTTGATCTTGAGTCAAAAGTCGGAAGACAGGTGGTGATAAACAAAACGACGCCCTCATCCGAGACGGGCGGTTACTATTGCAATATTTGTGACTGTGTGGTGAAGGATTCAATCAATTTTCTGGATCACATTAATGGTACACGCTCAATGAATGAAAAGCGCGTACATTTTAGTAATTTGTTTTGTTTTGTTTTGCAGGTAAAAATCATCAACGAAATTTGGGCTTTTCAATGAAGGTGAAGAAAAGCACTGTTGACGAAGTTCGCGAGCGTTTGTCAATGAAAAAAGCAGAAAGTTAAATGCAGAAATTTGGAACAAAACTTTTTTTTGTATCTCTTCAGAGGACTCATTGAGTAAGGAGGACGGGGAAGAAAGGTCGCGCGACCTTAAGGAGGAGGAAGCAAAAATGGCCGACCTGAAACGGATGCAAAGGGAACGACAGAAAGAGAGCAGTCGGAAGAGGGCGGCGGCCGCGGCGCCCACCGCCGACGAAGAGGCGGACGCGGAACTGATGAGGGTGATGGGCATCGGCACGTTCGGCACCAGCAAACGGAAGAAATGAAAAGGAAAATGCAACAAATGCCCTAAAGTGATGGACTCTCTCAAATGGAAGCAAATGGGCCGCCGAGACCGGGACGGGATTTTATAGCGTTTTGAGTGCTGGCTGGTCTTGTTTTGGAAAGTCTGGGAGTTTTAACTTTGGTGCAAAATTTGCTTTTTGTACATCATCAAAATTGAATAAGTCTCGTCGCCTCATGGTTTTGTAGTCGACTCCGGCATTTTATTTGCTTGATATGCATGAATATGTTGTGTGTACATTTTCTAGAAGATATGGTGAATCCCTTTTTATGCTGAATTTATTGGCAACATGCATTCATTGAGAAAGTGAATTTTCGTTTGATTTGTTACTTTTGCTCACTAAATTACTTCTATTAGTTATAATTTATATTCATTTTTTAACATTAATTTAGGTCAAAATGACCAAAATTGTTCCCATAGTTTTGTTCGTTAGTTGCTTCCTCCAAATTGTCGTCCATGGAGCGGAGCGAGGCGTTACTTTGGAGGAAAAGGTGGGGTGATTGCTCCGATTATTGCGCTCTTTTTTTTTGTTAGGTGCGCAACTTGCAAGAGTCGATGCTGAAGCGTCCGTTGATCAACCTGAACCTGGAGAAGTGGAAGACGTACGTCCAGGTTTGTATCCTTCGCAGGCATTGATCAATGAATACCACACCCATGGTTTCCAGTCATCGCCGCGCAACTACTCCATGATTGTCATGTTCACGGTGCTTTCGCAGAGCATGAACTGTCCGATCTGCAAGTACAATAAAATATTCTTTCGCAATAAATTTTGCGCTTTGTATTTGAAGGCCGGCCTATGACGAGTATTTGATACTGGCAAATTCCTACCGTTACACATTCCTCAACACGAAGGCGCTCTATTTTGCGTTGGTTGACTACGAAGAGGCGCCACAAATTTTTAGTTTGGTGAGCTTTTATAGTGCCGGGGAGTGTGAGAACTCGTAACTGAACAAACAAATCCACCCAATTCAGCTCAACTTGAACACCGCTCCCGCGATTTACCATTTTCCGCCAAAGGGGGCAAGACGTACCCAGGTTCATGACTGTGTTCTAGTGATTTCTAACTCCCCATTTGTGAAAGGACACCATGGACTTTCAACGCATGGGCATCGATGCAGACGCAATGGCAAAATTTGTGCAGGATCGGACGGACGTTCAAGTACTATAATTCAATCAATCGACAATTTTGCATGATTACTGTTTAATGTTACATAAAATATTTGGGGTTTACTTGCAGATCCGTGTGCTTCGCCCGCCGAACTATGCTGCGCCGGTGGTTGTGTTGCTGTTGGTGATGCTAGTGCTTGGACTCCTTTACATGCGCCGTAACAATCTCGAGTTTCTCTTCAACCGCACTTTCTGGGCCTTAGTTTGCACGGTACTATTTGCACCTCACCTGTTGCCCCGCTTTCGTCATGTCCAGTAATCAGTTTGCCATACCCAGGCCATCGTGTTTGCGTTCATGAGCGGTCAGATGTGGAACCACATTCGCGGCCCGCCCTTTGTGATGACTAACCCCCAAACGCGCGAGACCTCGTTGATCCACGGCAGCACCCAATACCAACTCATTGCCGAGACGTACATTGTGTTGGCACTGTACGCTGCCGTCACTGTCGGCGTCGTCGTCCTGCACGATGCCGCGTCCGGCAAGACGGAGCCCGGCAAGAGAAAGCGTGCGAACACTTTCCATTTAACACAACCAAACCCAACCAATTCTCATACAATTTGCGCTTTTCAGTTATGGCATGCATCGGAATTGGGATGGTTGTCGTGTTCTTCAGCCTTTTGCTTTCGGTGTTTCGTAGCAAGTACCACGGATATCCGTACCATTTTTTGTTCAGTTAGACGCGACGTGAATGTGATTACTTTTGCTTTTTGGGTTCATTTAAATTGTTATTATGTGTTCTTTATGTACTTATTACATAATATATTATTAATTTATGTGTTGTGTGTTCGCAAATTGTATTAATTTTGGTAAAAGTTTTTTCTCTCGGTTTTACTTTAAATTTATTAAACAAAAGCGCGTTATCTCCGCAGTTATTTTTAAGTAATTTTTACATTGTTGAATAAACCATTTTAAAATAATTGTCGATGGATGTGCAACTCAATTTTCTGCAATATAATCCGACAACCAATTGGCTTGACTATTTTTTGGAGAGGAAAACGCTGTTTGAGCTGCTCAGCCGTAAACCGATTGGTTCATCGTTTTTTTTTGAATTTTTAGTGTTCCCATTTCGTCTTCAGATCGTTCAGCGGTGATTTCATTGTGCGACCAATTCGTTGAGCAGGCAATGAACGGCGACAGAGATTTTGCGGCTATGGAGAGGAAGCAAATTGTGGAAAACGGTAGCTGATGTTGAATTTCGACAGTCCATGATGCTTAATCTCATCTCCTCCCCCAAGACGAGCTCATCTGCACGCGTCACAAAATTGACGACCTCTGGCTGTGCGCGCTTAGCTGTTTCGCATCGTGCGATTGGGATTTGTCGGTGCTGATCAAAGGGTCCGTTCGTGTTTAGCCAAGTCTCGTTTTTTTAATCGTTATTTTTTCTTTGTTAATTGATTCTGAGGGGGGTATGACGACGCACAATTTCAGTTCAAATGTCATCCGAGTGTGGGCTCTGTTGAATCGTCTTGTCCGATGGGCGTTTGAATTTGATACGAACGATGACGTCACACAGCGGCGTGATCTTCTGGTGGATGATCCGTTCACATTTTTGTGCTCTCTCACTCCGACCAACACATCAAAAGTGTTCTTCGGCTGGCTGTATTCTCGTTGGATACTCAAAATCGATTTGGATGGCCGATTCCCGGTTTGTTGCTTGGTTGTTTTTGCATGTATGCTTCAATTTCGTTTTTTATTCTTGAGGTTCCCCCTGCCAGGCCCACAGTCAGTAACCCGTAAGTTTTGAATTTGTCGTACTGTCCATGTTGATCAGAACAGGAACAGCCAAAATCAGTCCGATCCGATTACACTTCTTGCTTTGCAGCTACTTCTCGGTCGATCAGTCTCTGCTTCAAGCCGAGCGGCTGTCCCAAGTGGCGTTGGAAGTGCGCAGTCGGATGGGCGAAGCGGTGGGCCTTCTGACACAGCTGGCCAAGAACGACCAACTTGGGGCCGACGACCGAGTGGAAGTGCCCACAATGATGTGCTTTTTCCCACACATTGACACCGTAACGAAAGTTAGCACTTTTGATGTTGTCGAAATATAACTATAAATTGTTCTCTGATTCTATTTTTGATTTTGTAGGTGGTTTGAATAAAATTTAAAATTTTCTTTTCAGAAAACGCCGCTTCCATTGCTTTCTTGTCTTCCTGGACCGAATTCTGGCGGCGAAATGGCAAAAGTTGCTTGGCGCATTTTTCGTCAAAAGACGCTGTTTGACCTAATGGTGGCACATTTTTCCTCCAAACATTTCCCAATGGCCAAACATTTTTTGAGCAAAGTGAGTGCGCATGGTGACATTGGCGGTGCAATGACTTTGTGTGATGCGTGGAATCATTCAGATACCCAACAAAATGGAGAACGACTGTCAATTGTTTTCGGGAGATTTGTTGAACATCGACGAGAGCGAGCTGCGCGGTTACCGAACAGCTTTCAACATGGATGACAAGCAGTGCACCAACCAACAACCCACTTCATCCGTTTACTGCTCGGATCCGTTGCTCAACTTCGTGAGACGGAATTCGGCAGATGACAAAACCTGTGCCAAACCCATCGTCCAATTGCTATCTTCCGGCATTTGCCGCCTATCGATGTTGCAGCTGAACAGAATTCGGGAGAACGAAGAGACCAGGAGGAGTTTAATTGAGGTTCTTTACTAGTGGGAGTTTTCAATAAAGAAAAAAAAAATGATGTTAGTTCCATACCATTGCCCCTTTTTTTATAGGAACTCTCGACGGAACTTCTCCGTTTTCCCCACGGCGCTTGTCATTTGTCCCCGTCGGCGTCACTCCGCTATGTGCGTCTTTGCGGATGCGCCTACTTTCTGTGCGCACTTTCGCCCGGCTTTGTTGAATCGTTGTCAAAACATGCGCAACGCCTGTTGGAGCCGCCTCACACACTGAACACGAGGCCTGTGGTCATGGGACAAGTAGAAGAGGGTCACATGTCGATGTTAGCTTTTTGGGCATTCCTCCAACCGCTCAAATGGGTGGCGCGAGAGAGGGAACAAACGAGCCCAAAAAGTCATTTAATAAACGATGGGAGGGGGGGGGATCATCTCCCATAAACATACTAGTACTTTTTCGGCAAAATATTTTAAAAATGGGTACAGATTCGTATAACAACACATCATTAGTCTCATATTTTAAGGCTCCTGGCCGTCCTCGCCAGCGTTTCAGTGTCACAGCCGCCTTCTGACGACCATCTGAAAGGTTAATGAAGATGGATTTACGGGGGTTGAAAGGAACCTCTGCGTGTAACTGTTACAAAAACGTTCAGAACTCACTTCCTCTGGGCCTTCGTTGTGGACAATTGTCACCAGTTTTGACATTGCCAATCTCTACAACACTTTTGTCAAATACCATTCACATTTACACATTTCGGAACAAAAAGTTTTTTTTAATTAATCGATTTCTGTCCATTCCATTTTTTTTTGTTCATTTAGATGGTTTTTTCGCCTGTGTTGAGTGAGCCGATTTTGCACCTTTCCAGCAGTGCTGGGGACAAGTTGAAAATGTGGAACCAAATTATGCTCTGGAAACTGGAACAGCTGGCCAGACTGGGGGTAAGTGTCCATTTGAGGATCGGGAGATGGGAGACCGTCTTGACGCCCGACATTTTAAAACGTCCCGACCCCTTCAAGAACATTGCCAAGTGGAAGGAATTGCTCAACAAGTTCGTCGAAGCGTCCGCTAGCGTCAGGGAAAACGCGGCTCTGAAGAGCTTTTTCATTTATGACACAGTTCGCATCGAAGTGAGTGTGTTGACTTGACTGATTATAATCGAGTCGTTTTGATCGAATCGGGCCGGGCGAGTACTCGCGCGTCATTACGACAATGTTCATGAATACACTCGTTAATTAGCATTGTTTTTATGTATCAGCTCGTCAATTGGTGCCGCGACTGCTGCCGTCCCAATGATGCGGGCGAGTTTGCAAGACGCTCCACGACCCTCCAGGGGCTGTTGAATTCGACGTTGAGCATCGCGTGCAAAAATGAACACAACGTTTTTCAACGGTTTGGCATGGAGGTATAGTAAAAATGTCTCAGAAAACCTCGGCGGGAGGCACCGACGACCCTTTTATGGCTTGTTCATCTTTCAGTTGGCTCACTATTTGATGAACAGTCGCCAGTGGCGTCTTGCAAATGACCGAATCAAGGGGCAGCAATTGTTCAAAACGCCGTACACCGACATTGCGGTGATTCTCGAAGTGTTTTTGTTCAAACTGTACGACGAGCGGAAGCGTGACGAGGCGTACAAAGTGGTGCGGGACGTTTTTTGGATCGTCATTTCCCCGACATTTGACGAAATTCGCCAGGGGTTAGCGCGGGGAGGAGGGGCGAAGGGGGTGATTTGCCAGTTTATTTGGATGACATTTAACGATCTTTTAGAGTCGAGTTCAGGACAGCGTTGATCAACAAAAATAGTTTGCTCGAATTTTTGCAAGGCATTAAGGTGGGTGCTTTCATTTGAACCGCATTTTTTTTAAATTAAAATTGAATCCCCCCCCCCGTTCCCCCGTTCTCCAGGACCCGGATGTGCTTGGCATTTTCTTTGGAATGGCCGCCTCGCTGTACAATTTCTCGCTGACCACCGCACCCACCGCCCTCATCGACGGCACTGCCAGCGACGACGCGTATCAACAGATGCAAAATGCCGGTGCACACTTGGTTCGAGCAGTGAGCCAGCAGATTTATGTCGAAAATCATGAACTATGGCAGACAATTCGACTGGACGAGTACCGGTGAGAGTTTGTCTCCTCTCCTGAGGTCGATCAAAATGATACAGAAATCGCCCGTTGGACGTGCCCTTCATAAAGCAAGTGTTGGCTGTGCTCTGCAAGCAAGCGCCAATTGCTGATCCCATCCGAGCCCCGTGGCTTCGTGTCCGAGCCGACTACGCCTTCGGTAGAAAATGCCGACATTTCTATTTCCCCGGCTGCACTTATAGTTAGGGATGCCGGACAAACTTTTTTTACTCTCTTAATTCTGGGTCTAACAGCAAAGAAAATGAACTTTCAATCATCTCCATCTACCTATCTAACCCCTTCTTCCCTTTTGTCAGTCTGTGAGCGTTATGAAGAAGCCGTACGGCTTTATCTGGAAATGTTGATGGCACTGCAGCGTGGTTTGTTGGTGGGCGGCATTGACGAGATGGACGCGGGAGGCACTGACAGAATGGCCCAGAAGATGGACACCGACTTGGTCTGTTCTTTATATAAAATGTCGAACAACACCACCCCAGTGAGTGACTATTTTGTGTTCGTTCTCCGCAGGTGTACGGCAAAATCGCCGTTGCACTCCACCATCTGCGAATGCCCACACTGGCGGCCATCATTGGCCAAATGCGTGCCGATGTTTCACCCCATCTTGACCTGGTTGAGCATCTGCTGCGTAACACGCCATTGACGGTGGACGCGGGGCACGTCTACTTCCCGCTGATTGCCGACATTCACCTCATGGAAAAGATGGCCGGTGAGTGCGCGACTCCGATTTCGATTGGGTTCGGCCAGGACCTCGTTGTTTTTGTGTTGTCCCCAACCCAAACCGACATCCTCCATTCCCCAGTAGGTCGGGCCGAACTCTAATGCCCATTTTCTCCATACTTCTATTGTTGTGAGTAGTAAAACATTGTTTAGCTACCTACGAGAAGTTCGATCTGCTGCTCTACCAGCAGGCATTGGTAAGTGTGCAGCCACCCAATCGCCAACATTTGGACGGACGGATTTCTATTTTGATGCACCCGCCCCTCCCCCTCCCCCTAGGGGCAAAAATCATAGCTTTTTTTAGCTTAAGCAAATGCCGACACGCGCAATAAATGTGAACAATTCGCCGGTGATTTTGGAGCGCGAGAGTGTCCGTCGTCGACAGCGCTTTATGGAAATTGTGTTCAGACAATTTGGAGAACAACACGCTCTTTGCACGGATCGGTGACAACGGGGCTGATGATCTCAAACATTCATTCATCGATATTACCATTTAAATTTGAACAAATTGTTCTAATCGCATTGTTTTTTATGACTTCTTTTTTTTTTTTGCTCTAAATTCA
>MEIZ01000008.1:284430-296557 GCA_001723225.1 Globodera ellingtonae | reverse complement strand
TTTTRRCCCCATTTCAGACCTCAAATTGCACATTCAGTCGACTGATTACGGCAATTTTCTGGCCAATGAGCCGGGCAACATTACTGTTCAGGTCGCATTCCGCTTCCTTACTGATCCAAAGATTCACTGCGAAATACGTTTTTAGGTGATCGATGAGCGCCTGAAGGAGAAGCTGGTCACGGAGTTCACCCATTTGCGCAACAATTCGTTGGAGCCCCTCGCGACATTCCTCGATTATATAACGTGCGCTTTTCAAAATGCATTTTTTGGTTGATCAACTAGCTGATTTAAAATGTTCTGTTTAAGCTACTCATACATGATTGACAACATCATTRTGCTGATCACCGGTACTCTCCATCAACGCCCAATCAACGAGCTGATCTCCAAATGTCATCCGCTCGGCTCTTTTGAACAAATGGAGGCCATTCACATTGCGTCAAATCCGGCCGAACTGTACAATGCGGTTCTTGTCGACACGCCCCTCGGTTGGTCACCGGTTCAACGACTTCTTTTTGAGTTTTAGTGACTTTTTGTTTTTGAGCCTCAACGATCAATTAAATATTTTATTAATATAGTAAATACCCAACTTAACTTTGGTTTCTGTTTGAGCGCCTTACTTTGTGGATTGCATAAGTGAGCAGGACCTCGACGAGCTGAACGTGGAAATCATACGGAACACACTGTACAAGGCGTACATTGAGGACTTTTACAACCTTTGCAAGAAAATGGGCGGTAAAACGGCCGAAGTGATGTGCGAAATTTTGGCTGTAAGTTTTTGTTTCGGGAAAAAATTGTTTCAATTTGGACGGGTTTTTAAGCTTTTGGAAAAYTCCAACGATGGGCGTCGGGAAAATTATTATGTTAAGGAATTCGTCTTGAAAAAGAAGTAGCAAAAAATTGGTGTGGCTAGTCCATAAAGTTTAACCCCCCTTTTTAGTTCGAGGCTGATCGGCGTGCAATTATCATAACAATCAACAGTTTTGACACCGAGTTGAACAAAGAGGATCGCGCAAATTTATATCCTCGATGCGGTAAACTGTTCCCCGAAGGGCTGGCCGGGTTGGCCAAGGCGGACGATTACGATCAGGTGAAGCAAGTGTGCGAGTACTACTCGGACTACAAGCAACTCTTCGAGAACAGCGGCCTGAATCCGGGTGAAAAGACGCTCGAGGACAAATTCTTTGAACACGAGGTGCGGAAGCTGTGAAAATGTGTTGTGGTGTATTCATTACTTTTGTTATTTAGGTGAAGCTCAATGTCCAGGCTTATCTTCACCAATTCCACTTCGGKGTTTTCTACGCGTTCATAAAGCTGAAGGAGCAGGAAATGCGAAATATCATTTGGATCGCTGAATGTATTGCGCAACGCCACCGGACCAAAATTGACAATTACATCCCTATTCTGTAAATGCGAATGCTACATTTCATTGATTATGCTTAAGAGAAAGTCAGTCCATTCAATCCCTTTAAAGTCGTTGTGATTTCTCATCTTCCAAAAATGTGTTCGGTGTATCAGTTCAGTGGCATTGTCGGGGCTCGCAGATTGTCTGTCCATTATTTGTCCTCATTTTTGGAGAGGCAGAACAAATAAATTGCTTCGTTCCCCTCCAATCAAAAAGCGGCTTTTGTTTTTGTTTCATTTGCCAAATCTGAGGGCCCTAATGAGGAAATATTTTCATGTAAGCTCCACATAATAACGCTTCAGAAATAAATAAACAAATATTAAACCACTTCATCCTTTTTTGGCAGTTTCAGTTATCGTGGAATGATAAATTGTGCGGAAAGTGACCTTTTTGTAGCCCATTCTTACAATACAAACAGAGAAAATGGAGTTAAGCATTCTTAGGGTATGAGATAACCCCCTAAGTGATTACCCCAAACGTCAGCTACAGTAAAGAAAATTCGATCCTCACCAAAGAGGAAAAACAAAATTTGCTACACCTATTTCAATCCACCAACAACTTCCAACAAAATTTTATAATAATAACATAACAAGAGCGATGATCCTCAACAAATTGATGGGTCTCCAATCGCCTCTCCGTTTACTTAAGCGGGATGAAACGTGAACTGTGCGTCGCACCAATTCCAGGACGTCCYTGCTTGACGGGCTTGTACGTGATGGAGAACTCGCCCAAGTAGTATCCAATCATCTCAGCGCGGATTTCGACCTCAAAATGTGTTGTGTGTACCAACATTAAAAATAAAAAACAATTTGAACCTGATTGTACGCCTTTCCGCTGTGGATGCCAACCACACAGCCGACCATCTCCGGCAGCACGATCATATCGCGCAAATGCGTCTTCACACATTCCGGCTTCATCAGCTCGGGKGTGTTGAGCTTTGCCTTACGCAGACGGACGAGCAACGACTTGTGCTTTCGGTTCAGCCCGCGGTTCAACTTTCGYCGTTGTCGACAAGGAAGCATTTGGTTGAATTGCTTACTGAAAGTGTAAGCCTGATGTTTTCACATGGATTAAGGGTAATAGTCGGGCTATACCCCTCCTCCGAAAGAAATGCAAATTGAGGACAAAACTTATTTTGGAAAATCTAATTTTACAAAAATCGTTCAAATTTGTGTATGGGGTTCGAATTTGATCTAAACAAGGTCATATTCAGATTGCTCGTATAACCTTTTGCAAAAAGAACCGTGTCTCAACGGTATTTCAATGACAAACGATGATTGTATCAAATAACTTACTCGTTCATTTCCAAAAGCTGTTCCAAGTCGACTCCACGGTAAACAAATTTACGGAAAGTGCGTTTCTTCTTTTGTTCTTGAGCAACGGCGTCGGCCATTTTGTTTCTCTTGTCGTTATTTGTGCAATAAAACAATCTTCTAAATAATCAAACGGTTAACAAAACCAGGGATMGCAGCAAGTTTCCGAAACATGATAGCCAGAGCCGAAACTTGGATTTTCTCGACTCAATACCCGACACGAAAATGTTCAAATGCTAAACGATTTTGGGCGAGGAAAAGCAACAGAATGGACAATAAGCCTAATGTTTCCGAATGCAGCTTCTCCCGGCAAGCTTACAACATTTAGCACGGCGGCATGAATTTTGGAATTTTGTTACCCATTTATCTTGACAAAACACTATTCATTCAAATGTTCAAAAAAATAATTTTTATTGACACGATTTACCTTTACATCTCTTCAAATTCAAATATCTACACGTGCGTTGAGAAAAAGAAGTAGAAAGAAACAAAAAAATGTAAGACCACAATTCTCATTTTATGGCCCAAATCACAAAAATTTGTGTGAAGTTGCGCAATTATGGCCCAAAAATCGATGTACTGGACCCAATAAGTGGCGATAGCAACCCCACCCTCATTCGTAATTTTATAATGGCTCAAACACGTAATTATAGAATTTTATTTTTGGGTTTAGAATTAAAATGAGCGAAAGCGCGAAATGCGTAATTGTCACCAAATTGGTCGATGGGACGACTTTCGAAGTATGCAACAGATTGGCCTATATTCCTTTGAATAAGTGGCACGTCCGAGTTGCGAAACGCAAAAACTATCCCTTTTATATATACGAAAATGTAAGCCTTTTTCTCCAATTAACACCGATTTGTTTAATTATTGCTTTTTCTTTAAGAGACGTGAAAATGGAATGATTTGTCAAACGCATCAGAAATTTATTATGAACGCGCCAAAGTTCAATGAACAGACTTACAGGCTAAACATTGCGAACCATCAGGTGGACGAACGCAAGGACATGCAAGAATTTGTGGACGCATTTTTGCGGGCAAACGAAGACGAAAAGACCGAGGKGAATGAGACGCTGCGCGAGAAGGCCTTTGACCAACTCTTTTCGGCTCAGTTTGAAAATCTCTACGACCGCTACCAGAACTATCAAGTGCAAGAAGAGATTATTTGATTTTTTGGATTATTTTGTTTTGTTTTCAGAACAGATACGAACACTCGTCAACTGATTGTGATGAAAATTGGTCAAACTTGTGGAATGGTCACCAAAAAACTGTTAAGGCAAGTTAAAAAAAAGGCGATTTTTGTAAAATGAAAATCCAAATTTCAGGTAGAATTTGACAAACTTTCTGCGACTGCTCTCCGTCGTTATAAGAAATTCTTCAATTTGCCAAATCGGTCCGGTGCTAGCTCAAAGGCACAGGTACGCGCACCCGTTGTGGAGTGTCCCCAAAAACCCGTTAAATAATGATTCCCTAAAATTAACTGTCGGTTATGAAGTCGACACACTAAGGACTATTGTATATTTCCCGTGTTAATTTTGTTTTGTTTTTCAGCTTCTCGAGGGGATTAATGAACATTTTGAAGGTAATAAATACTTTTGGTGCCCCCCTCTCTTTTTTTCTTGGGAAAATAAAGCGTCTTTTGTAAGTCGAGCAAAAGGAATACGAATCTAACCTTTTTTCGTCGGATTCCGAACCCTGAATTTGGACAAAATGCTGAAAACTTGGTTTCAAAAAACAGATAGCAAACAACCTGCTTTTTTTAAAGGTACAACTCGGAGTATTATGCATTTAGATTCGATTCCCGTGGACCCGGCTGAGACCGCTGCTCAATTTCTTTACACCATTTATAAAAAGCGCAATAAACTCGACTATCCGAATTGCGTGGGCGATTTTGGTGAATAGCAATGTAAATAAGTGAGTGGGATATTGCGTGAATCTTAAATTTTATTTTAATCAAAACGTTTTTGAATAATTGTTTTGCTTCTGCGCTTTCTTTGAAAATGCTATATATTTTAGTCGGCATGTTATTCCAATCGCTTCAAATACATAACACGGTTTTCACTTACTTTTAGATTTTTAATGTCCCGAAGGGAGAAGGCATCGTATTGACCTCACGCAGAGACAATCAATTGAAGATCTTTTTATAAATAATCTTTTTGTATTTTCTGTCAATAAATGAATTTCTTTTTTGTTGCTAGAAATACGATAATATCGGTTTATTTTGCCAAATACCGTTCATTTTAAATCAATCTTTTTTTCTATGTTTTTTCTTTAAGAAGTTTATTGTGTCCAAAGTTTGAGGAATTGTGATGTCGTGGATTCTCGATTGGTTTTCCGGTGTGCTCAATTATTTGGGCCTGACAAAGAAAAGCGGCAAGTTGGTATGTTTTGATCAATTTTGGCAACAAGAAAATGTAATTGGGTGAGAGTAGCTGAACAGTTTTGGCAATACCCAAAACCAAACAATAAGTTGGCATTGCGCAACTTGCAGGTCTTTCTTGGACTTGACAATGCCGGGAAGACCACGCTGCTCCACATGCTCAAGGACGACCGAATTGCTCAACACGTGCCCACTCTCCATCCGACCTCTGAGGAACTTTCGCTTGGCGGCATTCGCTTCACAACGTTCGATTTGGGCGGTCACGTGCAGGCTCGACGCGTGTGGAAGAGTTATTTTCCCGCATTGGACGCCATCGTTTTTCTGGTAGACGCGGCTGACCTTGAACGCATTCAGGAGGCACGGGAGGAATTGTGGAGCCTTATGCAAGACGAACAGGTCGGCGGTTTCAATGCTTTACCGTCATGTTTTATATGCGTGTACAGGTTGCCAATGCGCCATTGCTTATCCTCGGCAACAAAATTGACAAACAGACTGCGCTTGGAGAGGACCAGCTCAAATATTATTTGGGAGTTCAGCAATATTGCACCGGTGTGTTTGTTATTTGAAAGATTGCGGGGGTAGAGGGTGATGCACTTCGTCTTCATCAACATACTTTCCCAGTGGGGGGGGGGGCTCTTTCAAGGAAGCTGAGAAGCGGGTGAATGTTGTTACGACATGAACGCGTGAATGGATGGGTCATTTGAAAATGACTCCTTTTTTTGTTCAGGTAAAGGGCAAGTGTCAAGAGCGGACCTGACAACTCGACCGTTGGAGATGTTCATGTGTTCGGTGTTACGGCGTCAGGGCTATGGTGAAGGCTTCCGCTGGCTGGCCCAGTATCTGGATTGATTGAATTGTTGTTGACCATTGCTGTAAAGGATCGCTAAGACGGCTGGATTTCTGCCAGATAAATTCACATTACATATGTGTACATCATTTGTACCCGAGATATAGCCACACACCTCTGATTTCTAATCAAAATTTTACGTTATTTGAAAAGGGTGGCTTTGTCTTTAACAATCATAAATTTTCAAAACTATAATCTGTATTTGTCCATCGCTGTGAACTCAAAAGTTACTTGAAAAAACTATTCTCTTTGCTTTTGGCGGGGATGCATTCTCTCCTCTCCGTTTGGAAGCGCTGGGGTCATATGCATTGTACGAGTCCGAAAGCCGTAGTTTTGACATGCTTTACCAAAAGACGAATTTTTTGTTCGGAAATGCCAAGACCCGCACCTCTTAAAACAAAGCGTATTCCGATGGAATATGTACGACAATTCGAAAAATGATTAAGGTCTGGATTTACACATTTTCTCTATTTGAATTTATCATTTGTTTGCTTTGCTGGCACGTTTATGTGTGGCAATTTGTTCGGCCAAATCTGCTTGCTCCCTTCGGAGGCGCCGCCATTTCAGTCAGACCCAAGCAATTGCGGGCAGTCGAATAACCCCCGCTGGTTGATCTCAGCAGCGATTGGCTTGGCTTCCATCTCTTGGCTAATGGCTGACGAATCAATTCACCGAAAATAAGAGCATTTGCATGGAGGGGATTCGAACCCTCAACCCTTTATTTTTGTTGACAAGCATACAGACCACTAGGACAACATTTAAATATTTTTCGAAAACTGGAGCCCCACAGAATCGAGCCGGGCCGCCGCTGTGTTGAGTAAAATGTTTCTGCTTTTAGCGCAAATCCTTTTAAAATGACGCGTCGTCGTCAGGCTACGTGTTGCAGGAGACGTCGTCCGAAATGGCGGGACCGAAACGTCCGCCAATTTCCATTAATAAGCGCAACACAACAAACAAAAAAAATTTTTTTTGGCAACGTGTGTTAAAACAAAATAAAACTATTTTTGTTTCACTTTAAGACATAAAAATGTTTGTTTAATGTCAGCTGTAAAGTGTGACCGTTTTGTTTTTTTGTCAGAGAATACATTTTTTTTTTCCTCAACAACATTTTATTCTGCACGTCCACGCATACGCAAGGAAAGACATGCACAATGTTAGCACATGATTTTTTAAAGAAAGATGATCGGAACGCTTTTGCACCAACGTCCACAAGGTGAGGAGGAGGCGTAGGACTGAACCTGGACACCTTCTGCATTTTTTGGACCCGGCCCAGTGGGTTCCGGCGATCTTCATTTTCAGAATTTTGCTCGAAATCACGTTCGAGTTACATTCGTTGAAGCTTTTTGTCATTATTGCTTAAATATAATTTGTTCAGGTCTGCTTGGTACTTTTTGGTGTTGATCGTTTCCAAAACATTGCGATGCATTGGCGTCTTTTTTGTCGACATTTTGGCTACCCAAGTCCATGTGATAGGCCTTCTTTGGCTGTTGAACACAATGTTCGTATGCAGTTTGAACAAGTGCAAATGTGCCTTTTTTTTGTTTTGTTTTTTAGATCACTCGGTGTACTTTTACCAGCCCAAAAGCCCTTCTCGTCCGGAAAACCCGTGCGAAAATCACTTGTGAGTCGAATGGTTTTTCGTTTTCAAATGGTTGGGGGGGGCAATTTAATTATTTTTGAACGGGCGCGTGGGGGGGGGGCAAGTACGCCGTCCATTCCCCAATTCTGTCATTGATCCTTTGTTTAGCATGTCAGGATTGCCCAACTGTCGTTGTTCAAATGTCTCGTCGAAGTTCTGTGGTTTTATGGAATTGTACGATGATCAAGGGCGTTGTTTATTCGATTAAACCAAAAGCATTTCAGACATTTTGTGGCCCTCTTCGAAGCATACTCATGTTCGAGCAGAGCCCAACGTAAATTTTTATAACCATAAATGAGTCAGTCAGTCTTTTTGTTCCATTAATTTTAGCGTAATTTTGATTGCCCTAATGTCCATCGTCAACGGGGCTGGCAGTGCGGCCAAAACGCGAGGATTGATTTGCTTATTAGTTGGTTGGGTCGTGCTCTTCATAATGGACTCTGACTCGGCCATAGCCAATCATTGTACGTTTTGAAACATTAGCCAAGGACCGATCGAGAATCTCGATCGTCCAGGCTCCAATTACAATCCTTTTGAAAATTTACCTCCAATTCCCAATGCCTTTTCCTTTTAGCTGAGTCTCATAAGCACCAAAGTGGACTAAACCACGTGTTTTACCATGTCGTTGGATGGTTCGGACTTTCTGATCACAGCGTATGTTTTGTAACGCAAATTGTTCGCATAATTCTCCTCCATTCCTTCCGCCCTTAGGGAGGTGTACTTTTGTTGTCGTTGGCTGTTTTTCTACGCATGATTTACGAGTCGAATTTTCGAGTATTATTTTTTAATTATTTTTATTTTTTTTTTTTTGAAAAAATAATTTAAGCATTTGGCCGTTGAAATTGGAGGACCAAAACGACTCTACGCAATGACTTCAATGATCGCTTCTTTGCTGTTGACTCCGTTCGCTGTGCTTGTGTTTGTCTTCAGTTCGGTTGGTTTTTGATGTCATCACAATTTTCTGGAATTCTTTTTGAGCAATGTTATTGAATTTTTCAAATAAAATGAACTCGGAGGCTTCCCCTTTCTTCTAGTCGTACATCCATTCGTATTTGGAGTTCCCTTTACTTCTTCTGCTTGCTGCTGCTTTTGTGGTTGTCATCGACTTTTATGCGGAGAATATCGCTTTTCAGGTTGTTTGTTTGTTGACCAATTTTGGTTGGATTTCATCACGTTTGAACTGTTTCAGCATGTCGCCGATCCAGGTATTTACTATATTAGTGAGAATTTGCTTTCGTCAACAAAATCCATCCTCTTTTTTTTTTAATTTACCGATTTGTACCCTATTGACTCTTGTAAATTTAACGAGTTTTTTTTTTTGACGAAAAAAATGTGAGCAATGTGCGTTTGTTTCCCTGAACAGTTATGGCAATTGCGCGATGGTCTCCGATAACGATGTTCATCATTGGCGGGACGCTGTCTCTGTTTTGGAGTGACGCCTCGGCACCCACCAAAATGCACGGGATCAGTGCCGGCATTATCATCACCACCATTTGTTTTTCGATTGGTACTCAATCCGATCGTTCTGTTGAAGTTGTTCTTTACTCGTCATATAATTCTTCCAGCTTCGTTTGTGCTGACTTCAACGCAAGACTCTCGTCGTTCTGTCGGCGGACATTTCATTGGCATCTCCGAGGACGGAATGCCGCTGTTCACCCATGGAGAAGCATTTCTCGAGAAGACCTCACGGTCTCCAAGCAGTTCACCCATCTGTATACACAAACATAATCCCTCTGTTTTCAGCTCCCTCGTTCGTTTTTGCCGAGAAACGGTGAGTCATCGGACTTTAGAAATGCTGTACGAAATTTATTTAAACAATTTAAGCTCCGTGAAATACTCGCCAACAGCGATTCTAAACGCATTTTTGTGTTTCTGTGCGCGAATTTGGTAATATTTTGTTTGCTTGACCATAGAACGTCGATGGGGACAACATTTTGCAGGGATTTTGTGGCGTGGAATTTCTCTACGGTTTTCTCACCAATTCGTTGGGGCTCATCTCCGATGGCTTCCACATGCTGTTTGACTGTTCAGCACTGGTCATGGGCCTTGTATGAAAATGATTGTGGCATTTTGGTTAGCGGAAAAACTTTGAATTTTGGTGTTCAAGGTTGCCTCGGTGATGGCCCGATGGTCCGCTAGTCGTCATTTTTCCTACGGGTATGGTCGGGTTGAAGTTCTTTCAGGTAATTCCTTTTTGTTTTTTGTTGTTGACACATTTTAATGCTTCAATTTGCATTTTTAGGGTTTATCAACGCCCTCTTTTTGGTACTTTTTTTGCATTTTCTAAGGGATTTTGGAATACTTTTACGGTTGGTGTTCAGATTGTCATCGCACTTTTCATTTTTTTGGAAGCAATTCAACGGCTTTACGATCCGCCCGATGTGCACACGGACAAACTTTTGGTAAATTCCGGATGGGTGGGCGTCTTTTCAAGGAGTTCGTTTTGGCTTGTGGGCTGATTTTTTTTTTTGTCTTGTATTCCACAGCACATGTATGAAACGGAGCTCAAATTGCACATTATTTTTGACGCTTTTGCAATTTTAAAAAATTGCCAAATTTCAGTTTGTGGCTGTTGCCGGTCTTCTCGTCAATTTGTTCGGTTCGTCGATTTGATACACACACACACACACACACACATTTTGCTGTTGATTTTACTTAATAGTCACAAACACTTGAAGGTATGTACGCTTTCCACGGCTCGCACGGGCACTCGCACGGTTCTGCTGGCGGTGGCGGCGGCGACGGCGACGATCATTCACACGGACATGGCCATTCCCATGCACATGGCCACTCGCATGCACACGGACATTCACATGGCAACGCAAATATGCAAGGTTTGTTCTCATCATATGAAAATGTTCGGCGCGTTCAACAACTATTTTGTTTGTCTTCACTTGGCAGGCGTTTTTCTGCACGTTCTGGCCGACACGCTCGGCTCGGTGTTTGTGATCATCAGCACTTTGCTCATACAAAACTTTGGCTGGCAATGGGTCGACCCGTTATGCTCACTCATTCTGTCACTGCTCATCATCGGTTCCGTCATTCCGTCAGTTTTTTTCGGGGAGAAAACGGGATGATTTGGATCGGTTCGTTTTCAACGAGTACATGACTCAATTTTAGTCTGTTAAAATCGTCCGCGTCCGTTCTGTTGCAAAGCGTTCCCGAATCTTTGGATGACAAGAAGTTCGAACAGATGTTCAACGAGGTGATTGATTGGTTTATATTAAACTTATTATTTATCTGCCACAATTTAGGTTCTTCAATTGGACGGTGTCCAGGGCTGTTCCACGCTCAATTGTTGGCAATTGAAGTCCGATACAAATGTAATTGTATAAATATGTCCATTTTCTTATGAGTTTTGTCGGTTTTTAGGTTATTTCAATGTCCGTCCAGGCGTTTCCAGAAATAAATGAGTGAGTTTACGTCCATGGGAAGACGGACTGAACTCTGATTGGTTAATTCAGACATGTTGTGCGCCAGAAATTGCTGCAACTTTTGCGAAAGTACGAACTGCAGGTGATCACGATACAAATTGAGAAGGATGACTGCCAACAACACGGTCGTGCTGTCGAAGCACCGGATGTTCAACAACAACAAAGTCGAACAGCTTTAACAACGACGGATGGTGGCGGCGGTGCCCGTGTGATCCGGATGGAATTCGGCAATTAGTCCCGCCCTTTCGATGCTAACTTTGTCCCCTTTTTGTTGTACATTTATTGGGTGGGTTGTTCTCCGAAGTCTGTTGTCTGTTGGGGGTTGATGCTGAAATGTGATGAAAATCCGAGAAAATTTTGACAGAGTTTAAGGGGGGGGGTGGGAGGAGGGGTGCAACACAAACTCAGCGTAAACCAACCGTTTTTATAGTTTTGTTATTGCATTTCATGTTAAATGTTGTTGAGTTTGCCACTCTTTGATAAAACAGCATAATTATCTATGTACCTAAATTAACCATTATTACACCCACACACACACACAACACATCGCCGTCCAACCCCATACATTTACACACTATTTATTGCCTTTGTTTGGACACATGGAGCCGTCATTATTGCTCTATTAACATGTTTTACAACAATTCCAATTTGTCTGTTTGAGGGAGAGAAGAAATGCATATTCGCTTCAATTGGTGTTTGTTTGAAGGCGGCGGCAAAATGGTGGATTCGGTGTTGAATAATGGTCGTGGCGATGGTGGTGGTGATTTGTTGGGTTCCGAGCAAATTCTTTCGGACAAATTCAATGCGCCCGAATGTACGTCGTTTTGTGTAACAGAAGCATCTGGCACTGACACMAATTGATTGATTGGATTGATTAATTGATTGGTTCTGTTTCAGTCATCACCGACTTTCTGCGRAACGTGCCGACGGGCGAAGAGGCGCGTTCACTGCAAGGTTTGCGACAAACTTTGGCGGCACGGAGCAACAGCACTGCCGAGACGATCAAAGACGTGGTGTTCGACCATTACAAGCAGTTCATCGACACGTCCAAAGAGATTTCAAGTCGAGTGAACGGCTAGCACTTGTGTTTGGAATTTCTAAGAAAATGTTTTT
>MEIZ01000008.1:246782-273788 GCA_001723225.1 Globodera ellingtonae | reverse complement strand
CCTAATTTTTGGACCAATTTTCTTAACAAATCTTGTTAAATCTTCAGAAAATTTTTAGTTAAAATCTCTAACAAAATTCATTAAAATTTCAAAAAATTTCCGGCGGCGCCTATAATGTTGCAAAACAAAGGGCCCCCACCCTATGGTTTTGTGTTTCGTCCAACAAAAAATAAATAAAAGCTAGTGAATTGTCATCTAAAATATTTTTAAAAATTGGAAAAAGTTAAAGAATTTTAGAGTTGTTTACAAAACACCGTAAATGTTCAGAGAAAGTCAGAAAAAAAGGGGAAGTGAACCCCACCACACCCACACTTAAACTGCATCCACAACTAACCACTACACCACAACCAAACTAGATGTTTGCGCTCAAAAATCCCTTTGAGGGGTGCATTTTTATCCCGAAAATCCCGACCCTGCCGGGATCGGGATCGGGATTACGACCTTTTAAAAACCGGGATCGGGATTCCAAAAACCGGGATAATCCCGCCCGATCCCGACCGGGATCCCGATCCCGGCCTACTCTAATTTTAAGTAACATGCCAAAAAAAAATTCAAAAACTGTTAAGCATTTTTTTTATCCAAAAAACCACAAAAAATCAGCAAAAAGTCTACAAAGCTCCTAAAAAACCACAAATGATGCTAAAGCATCAGATATCAGCCCTGATGGACCAAAGCCACGTCCAGCTCCCGAAGTCGCACCAATTCTGCGCCTTACGAAAATGGAGAAAACAGAAACTACATACAAAATGTTCATTGCAGTTTTTACGATCTTGGTTTTTCCTAGTTGTGTAAAATGAGTGGCAGAGGGAAGAATAAAAAGGCGTCTTTCCGTGAATGAAAAGGCATTTCCTATCAGCAGAGGAGTGACCCGCCGTTCTTGGCACAATTCAAGAGCAAAATTGGCTATAAGGAATGGACCGTGGAGGATAAGGCAAGTGCCAATTTCCCTATTAATCGATATTTACAACCACAGAACCCCCCGGGGGAGGAGGAAGCCAAAAAAGAAAATCGATTCCCTGGGGGTGCATTTTTGCCACCCCCCCCGGGCCCAAAATTGTTTTAGTTCAAAAGTGATGATGAGGGGGAGGAGGAGGGCCCATCGGAGGACAGAGATGACATCCGCAATATGTGCGAGGAGGAACGGCCCCAAGTTGTGGTGCTGAACCCGAGCACCGACCTGTCGGCGGATGAACTGCAGAAAGAAATTGACAAGGATCGGGAGGAGGAGGACAGTGAGTCGGGGGGGGGGGCGATGGTCGACCCTGAAAATCGAATTTTGATTTGTTTGATTTTCCTAAATTTTGAATCAATCCTTAATGATTTGTTGATGAACAATTAATCCAATAAAGTCGGTCGGTTTAGGACACAAAATATTGGAGGGCAAAATTGTGTTTCGCAAGCCGGAGAAGAGTCGAACAGCAGAGGAGGACAAAAAGCAAAAAGTTGGCAAAACGGACGAGAAGAAAAGCCGAAGAGAGGCTGAGGCGAGGCCAACACATCAGCAACAGGACAGGCGACTCCTCTCGTTTGGAGATGACCCGAATGAATGAATGAAGGGAACATCCATCCCCGGCCTTGAAAGAAGATACTTTATTGGAGAGCCCATTTCAACGTCTGAATGAACAAATTGATTTAATTACTGCATTTTGATTGAAATTTCAAAAACTTAAACATACAAAAAGCCACAAATGTTTTTTTGCTTTAAAAATTGCTTGCATATTTTTTTTAAAGTTGATTTTTTAATTTCATTCTTCAATTTTTGACGGAGTCCTTTTTGCAAATGGACCGTCAAAAAAGGGTCTTCAACGCCATTTCTTCAACATCCGCCGACCATTCAGAACGGACTTCCAGTGAGTCGTCGGACCCGCGCAGAAAATTCACCAAATTTATGTTGGACCGGGGCTTTACCAACGAAGACGCGTCCAAAGCCATCGGAAACGGCGAGTGAGTCGCTGGAAACTTTCGGAAATGCCAATTTTTTAGAACGCCTATGAAAAACGGAAAGATTCCGATAGTGCCGATAGGCATGGCCTGAAGAAAAATTTCATAAATTTTGTCTGAAGTTTCGTTACTTTTTTTGTCTCAGCGGAAATTGTAATTAAATTTGTTTTTAGCTGACATAACATAAAAACCTTCTCAATTTAGCGATGCGTTGGCCAAACTGTTCCAAAGTTGTGCATACAAAATCACTTTGCCGCCGAAATTTTTCTGTGTACGTCCATGGATGGGAGAGGGGTCCAGAATTTTTAAAAATGCCGGTCTCTAGTTGACAGTTGTTAATTTGTACTTATTTTTCGCGGATTTCTTCCGTCCCATAACGAAAATTTGGGGGTAATTATTATAGCCCCTCCATATTTCTCCGTTTTTTTTTTCTTAGGAGTTGCGCCGATATTACGTTGAAAGTGGATGCCAAGCTGAAAATGACGTTGTGATGACCGTCCATTTGCTGAAACCGCTGAATCGGACGCCAGAAATAACATATTTAAAGGTTTTTAAAAGTTTGAACTTACAAAAAGTGTCCAACCTTTAAAGAATCGATGTGAAGTCAAATTGATGGTCCGCGGTSACATGCCGTTGGTTAGACTGCGCGAGAAAATTTTCTGCCCGTCCGATTTTTGGTCGAACCTCGAGGATTTTGAAGTGCTTTCGGCCGACGATTGCTTTACGGTTGGTTATATTTTTGCCTTTTTTTTCTTTATACAAAATGTGGAACACAAAAAACTCTTTCAGAATCGATTCACTTCCTCTTTTTTCTTCATCCACGACACCTTTTATATCGATCGTCGTCATCCAACTTCAAATGACATCACTCAGTGAGTCAACCAATCGATCGATTGTTTTACACATCCAGAGGACATTAAGGCCAATTCGGGAGTTCTTGGAAAGAAAGCCGAAACAATTTGGACCAAACAAAATCGAAGACATGGCCAATGTTCGGATCGGAACGAGTTGCCGGCCGGTGTTCCTCCGTTTTTTGGACTGCGTTTGGCAGGTCGGCAAGTGCATAAATAAGAAAAAAACAATATGCAAACACGGGGAGAGCATTCTCCGAACCTGACACTTCAATTAGATAGAGTTTGGACCGTTCGACATCTCAGGCCGAGATTTTCGATCAAAATCTGGGGTTCTGTTACGCATAGGGATATTCTCGAGTCTCAATCAAGAAATCTCTTTTTTGGGGTCTAAGAAGGGCTCTAAAGTAAACGTAATGTTTTTTACTTCGAGATCCGCTGACTGATCGAGATCTGGTTAAGATTCTTGGTTGAAATTTCGTCGAAATTCCCGATAAAATGTTGTTCGATCCTCTCAAGTTCGGGCTCTCTCTCTACTAATATTTTTAATCGGCAGGTGATGCGCCAATACCCAACCAGTTTGGAGTTCAACAAAATCCTCATTTTCCTTTCGAGCACGCCTACGCCTCGGAGTTTGGCTCTTTTTTGGTGCGCCATTTTTTACTTTTTTATGCAAATTATTTTTTTAATTATTTGATTAATGTTTAAGGGGAATTTTGCGCAATTTGTCCCCCCCCCCCAGCCCCTAGTTTTGTTGTATTTTGATGAGTTTTATATGAAAAAACGGTATCCCTGGCGGCGTTTTTGGTTTGTTTGAACGACGATGAAAGCATTACCAACGGTCAAAGCCCCTCTTCTGCATGGACGGCAAAAAAGAAAAAAAACGAATAAATTCTTGCAGAGAAAATCACTTGTACTATCTCGTTTTACCTTTTTATCTCTATCATGTACTATCTCGTTTTTCCTTTTTATCTCTAACATGTTCTCTTCATTTTGCGTTCTCTCTCATCTTTTATAGTACTAACATCGCTCTGTCCACCGCTTCTTTGAGTTTGTCTGTTAATTTGTTTAAATTATTTTGGCGTTACGATTTGCGCAAATGAGTTAATTCGTTTTCTTCCACTTTTTGCCGTCCATGTCTGTGTTTTTTTACCATTTTTTGTGTATTTATTTATTTAAAACCGATCCCCGTTTTCCGAGTCGGCAAATTCGAGGGAGGGAGGAGCATGGGTGGCGGATGGACTAAAAATCCACCATCCATCCCTCCGGGGATCTTTGGCAATAAACCATTATCAGTCAGCATCAGTCCCGCTGAAATCACCAGCTATTCACTCACCTAATTTTATTCAAAAACCATGGGCATGTAAATCGAAGGGTTTTGAGGTTAAACTGTTAAAAAAAATGGGGGATTTACAACAACAACAAAAAATGTTGGCATCACAACTTTTTTGTGGGGGTTTGGGTCGAATTATTCTGAACTGATCACCGCCCGAACATTTACTTGCCCCGGATTAAAGAATGATTCGCTGAAAAAATGGCACAAACAAAATGTCCGACGAACATTCGTCCGATAAGCTAAAATCGGACAAAATGTCCGGTCTTTAACCCCGGATTAAAGAATGGTCGAAACTATTTTAAGTCCTGGTTTAAAGTCTTTGCCGCACAAAATTTTTGATCGAAAATTGGATTTCAACACCAAAACAAACCTAGAGAGACATGCTTTTTTGTAAGGTTAATGGATTTTCTGAACTCAGCTCTTCGGACATTTTGCCGTTTTCCCTCTACTGGACATTTTGTCTGATTTTGGCTTACGTACGAAATGTCCGTCGGACATTTGCCCACGTACGAAAAAACATTCATTATTTTTTTAGCGGTTTAGTGCCATTGAATGGCTTTTTTGAAATTGTTCGAATTCGGTTCGGTCGAAATGGAATGGAATATTCATCTAAATTAATTTTACTTATTTTAGCAGCACATCTCTTCCCAAACAATTCTCTATGGCCGGAGCCGAAGCGCATAATGTTTTGCCTGTTCTCGTAAGTCTTTACTTGTGTGTTAAAAATGTAAATATTTGTTTTTGGTTTTTCACGTGGTTTTACTTAGTTTCTTTTTAAATGGCTTTTTCGTTTCTTTTTGGCGTTCATATTGTGCATTTTAAATAGCAGTTTTTTGACATAGTTCTTTAATATTTTGTTAATTTTTTTGCCATTCTTTACTGTGTTCAATTCTTCTAATTTTTTCAAATCTTGCTATTTCATTTTTTCGAAAGAAAATCCATGATTCATTTTTGTCTGGAACTTTTTCCATTATATCTTTCATCGTCTATTTTCCTGGTAGAATTTTCTAGTTTGTAAATGTTGATCAACTTTCAAAACCTTAGTTGTCCGGCTAATCGATGTTCAAAACTGATTTGGGTGTGCTAACGAAAGGTCCCTCCGCACGACAATATCCATAAAACAGCACAGCTTTGTTGTAGACACGTCTAGGGGATTGGGAGTGTTGTTGGCACGTTCTTGTGGGTGTGATTAATGGGTTGTAAAAATAAATAACTTATGCTTATATGCACAAGCGTGTGGTGGAGTAACTGTTTTCAATTTTATGTTATTAGTCTTCTACTTTTGTCAAAGCTTGCTTTTGAACTTCATAATAGAAGCTTTAGGAGAATTGCATCAATTTTATCTCATTATATTATATGCTAAGAAATTAAGCATTTTTGAATCATAAACTGATCAGATTTTTTATTTCATACCTTCAGCTTGGTCGATGTTATTTTCATCAGCTCGAAATGTAATCAAACAAATATTTCATTCCGAAACTTGAACATTTGATGCAAATTGATGTTAACTTCCTTAACCTGCACCTATGCACTTTGTGTGGACTGCACCAGCGTTGTTCAGCACACTGAAGATGCAGCCTGAAACTTCGAGCAGCTCGGCAGAAGCCAATGCGTTGTCATTTACGAGGAGCCTTACATTTTCATAGCGCCAATGCTCAAAATTCAAATTTTTCAATCGAAATAGCAAGGGGCTGCTAGCGACGGGATGAGCCAGCAACGACTTCGGCTTCCTCCGGAGCTCGTTTATGAACTGCTTTCGTTTGTGCCCAGCACATTTTTCGGCGCGCGGCACTTGCTGTGGACCAATGCCATTTTGTATTGGTTGATCATCGGAGGCAAATACGCCAACAATTGGCGTCATCCATGCCTCGTTGGGGTAAATTTGAGAAGATACCTTTGGGGGAGGGCTGGTGCTTGATTAATTCAAACATTGATTCTGGAAGTCCGTTATTAAATCAGTGACTATTTAGTGAGCATTTACTCGGAAATAAAATATCCGGCAAATTTTTGCAGTTGCGATGACGATTTGAGGATTAGAAATAGTTTGAATCTTTACTCGAAACTTGAGCTAAAAGTTGCAAATTCATTCTTACCCTTTATTCATAAATTCTCTCTTTTTCTTAAACTACATATTCTATATTCTCATTCTTGGCTTTATAAACTTTTGAATTAAAGCGTTTTTTATCCATATAAATCCATTTTTTGGGGTTTTGAGAATAGGTGGTCATATTTCGCCATTTTTCGATTTTGATCTTTTTGTTAAAAAGCCCTTAAAAGTCGACAATTGAAAAATTTCTTTTAGGAAATTAAATTATTTTTGCTATAAGGCTATAAATGTAAGGTGAAAAAACACATGGTTTTTTGCCGATAGGCGACGCTGAGAAAATTTAGAATTTTTGACTATATTTTTTAATTTTTCCAATATTTAAGTTTTAAAGAAAACAAAACAACTCATCTTTCTGAAAATTTGGTTAAGTTTTCTTAACAAAATGCTTAAAGTTTTCAAATTTTCCCGTTTGTGCTTTTCGGCACTGTCGCACCCCTCCAAAATCTTTCTTTTACACTAAATTTTAGTCAAATTGGCGAGAAGCACAAAATTCTCAGTGGGAACAAAATAGCATCTCGGAAAAGTTCCATTCTAACGAAAAATAGAAGCCTTTTGAACGAGAATTAATTGTGTTTAGACATCGTTTTAGTGTTATTCAAATTAAGCAACGAGAAGCTCAGTTGGCTTCGCACCAAATCGGAACCATAAACAGACGGGCGCTGTGCCCGCGTTATCACCGAGACAATTACCCGCTTTATTTTTTAAATGCTCACCGTTATGCGCATGCTCGTCCAAATGGCACGATTGACATTCAGGCGGCATTGATTCTCGACGTGACTCTTTTTACTCCCGGGGCTGACATGCGTCGTTTGGTAGGTTTATTTTCTTTCTTAAGATGCAATTTGCCAAAGCATTTATGTAGCGTATAGTATAATAGTTCATCACCCACTCCAGAACGGCATAAATTTTTACCAATCGCTTCGTGAGCTAAGCACGAATATGCTAAAGGCCCTTGAAGTTGACGAAAACATACGAGGGATTTGTGCTTAGCTCGTTGAGGGAAAGCGATTAGTATATAATTTATGCCGTTTTGGAGTGGGCGATTAACTATACCACAGCCCTGACTGACGCCTGTTTAATACAATGATCCGGCCATGCTATTTTTAGCGAAGGGAAATGGTTCGTCAAATCAACGAACGTTCTCGGGCATGGGAGGGTGTCATGCTCTCTTGTCGACCGGTTCTTCATCTGACTTTGGTCCGTTTGGATTGATTGAATTTATATGCTCATTGAGTTGAATTTCCCTATTTTTCCAATAGGACTTTGACACTTTGGTGATGAATTATTCTGGGGTTGAAGACGAAAACTTCCACGCGTCGGTGACCAACGTTTTGAATAAATTGGTCGAGTTGATGGATATCGACCTGCCTGGAAATCCGCCGGTATAAGCGGTGCAAAAAGATTGTTGTTTGTCGTCTTGTTTTGATGAATCTTTGGACAATCTATTTTTTGGAAGTATTTTTTTGTGGATTCCATTTGCATAAAGAGATTGACAAGGGTTGTGAGGTTGGGACGGTGAATGGAGGCTTTTTGTTGGGGGAGGAACCGAAAATTGAATTTGATTTGTTTGAAGAAAATCCTGAATTTCAAAAAATGAACTCTCTGTTTTGCTCTTTAATACAACTACAGACCAATCGGGAAGATCCATCCCCGGCGGCGATACTCCAAATGTTACGGGTTTATATACAGTTTGTAAGATCTATAGAGAATAAATTTTCCTTATAGTCGGTGAGAATTTGCAATTTTGCCGAAATAATTTCATTTGGGGAGGTGGTGAACTTTCAGAATTTTTTTTCCTTTTTTTTTGTTGCTCTCGTGTGAGATTCGGAATGAACATGAACATTAGACGGAAATGAACAAAAAAATGAAACAAAACAAAAATTATATATTCGACATAATATCGGGTGAGTCGCCATCACTGTCTTTTTCCGGGCTCAAAACCGACCGATCTTCTGGCGGTGGGGCTGTGCCAATTTTTGTGATTTTCCGATAGTGCGCCGGTGGTCCGTGTGGGAGAACAACATCAAAACGACCTTTGGAGCCCTGAGGGGAGATAATATGTAATCTTAATTCTCAGAATTGCATAAAACCTTCATTAACAAAACAAAAAAAAATTCGGGACCAATGTTCTTTAAGATTACCAGTTAATATACATATTATTCAATGACGGAGCCTCGAATACCCCCAGAAACACCTGTTCAGCGACCTTGAAAAAATTATTTTTTTCAAAAAATCAGGTCTCGGCCAAAATGGATATTTTTGATGATGGAAGTTTATGCCCAATTAAGAAAAAGATCAATTACAGATTAAACACGAAAAAGCAGAATTGAATATCAAACAACACGTTGGTCATCTCAAATATTTGTTGTCACCATCTTACGAGCATTTGTCCTTAATGGTTTTGAAATTTGCAATTTTTTGAACTCATTTTATTGCTTTTGTCTTTTTCTCACTTCTCATGTCGTTGACGTTTTTTGTGCTCCTTTTCCAAATCGGTCAATTTGCCTTTGTATTTGTGATAGATTTCGCGCAATTCTCGCATTCGTCCTTCGATCAGGCGCACCTGCTCATCCGGATCATGGACACACTTTTCCAATTCGTCATCTTGACAAAGGACCCAAACAATTTATTGTTGAATATTTATTTGCTTTTGATTACCCAATTCGGACAATCCGACGAATGCGTAGCTGTCGTAAATGTGTTCGTCTTCCATTCTTAATTCAAAAAATAAACAACAATAAAGCGAATAGGAGGTAACACTGTTATATACACTTTTATTACAAATTTATTTTGTCATTCCCCTTGGGGTGCGCGTGGGATTAACGGCTTATATCGAATGGAAATCAAATTTTATAAAGAAAAAATCCTAGAATTTTGCTTGTTACCCCACTCACTTTTGCATAACGCGTTGCCTTACTGAGTGAATGCTGGTTCTATGGGTGCCTTAAAATGCAAATTAGAATAACGGCAAATGTTGTTGCATCGGAAACGAAATTAGTTCAAATTGTTGGCACCTTCCGCCATGCCTTCGTCGTCCTCCTCCGTTTGGGTCGCATCGGTCGGCGCCTTTCCTCCACCATTTGCTGCGCCTTTGTTTGCTGTTTTGCTTTGTTTCCAAATTTTAGTCGGTGGACTCATCGCACCGGAGGCGACGGGTGCCGTTCGCTTTTTGCTGACACAATGCTGGGAATGTTGAAGGTGTACAACAGTGTGTTTTGGTTCTTCTTTGTCCAGTGTTCTACTGCTACTGCTGCTGCTGCTGACCACCTCCTCAGACACATTCAAACTGTGTACTCCTCCACAAGGGGCTTGCAAGCCAACAACGACAGCTTTCCGTTCGCCATTTGATGGAGATTTGGCACTGAATGTACAACATCCAGACGATGCACCATGCACAAAAATGGTCGTCTCAGCTAAAAAGGAAAAAAAACGCGTACCAACAAAATCGTCTTGAAGCAACTGAACGAGATCACCTTGAAGATGATGGGCCTTCGACATATCAACTTTCGTAAAATGGGATTGAATGCTGACAGCCGCTTCCGCTGAGGTGGACTGAGATGACGAAGCCTGAAGATGATGGGCTGGTCCAGAGCCGGCTTCATCAATGTCCAATGTGCCATTGTTGTCTTCTTTATCTGGCCGCTTCGGGGACATCAAAATGTTTGTTGTTTTGTTGCATAAAGATGCATGCGCATATTCAGACGATTGGGCTGTCTTGACAACAATTGAGTACGGTGCCATCGTCATGTGAGACGTGCGGCCATCAGAATCTGTGAATATGTTAAAAAGCGCATTTGAATGTAAAAACAAAAATGAAAAGCAGCACTAACCATTTTTAATGCACACCACAACCGGATTAGCGGGCAAAGAAGACTGTTCAATATTTGCATATTTTGATGGGGACGGAACAAATACATGACGAGATGAAGAGGCATGCGCTTTGGTGGAATTGGTAAGCAGATTTGTTGATGCCATCTGTGGTAAAATGTTGGGTAAGAATGGCGTCTCATCCAGTGATTGGCCCGAGAATTCCCGGCCTAAGCCGAGACTGAGTGGGATAAAATTTAGAGTTGTGATTTGTGTTGGCTAAATTTTAGAATTAATTTTTAAAAAAATCTTTCTCAATCAAAACCAGAATTAATTAAAAAATATAAAAACAAGCCAAAACCCCGGGATTTTGCGGCAGAAAATCCCGAAGAGTTTCGCTCAGCTCCTCTATCACAAACTGGTAGTAGGGTAAGCAAACGGCCGACCATACTTACATTTGGCTGCTGTTGTTGTTGTTGATGTCGAGGGGGGCCAATTGTTGTCACAACCTTCGGAGGCAACGGCGGCGCTGAATATATGCAATTTGTGGCGGCGGACGAGTGAAAGCCGCCGCCCATTTCTTGAGGCACAACTTTTGTGGTCCCAACAAATTGAAGGGGCGACTTCTGGTTGGGTTGTTTGTCGGCAATGTTTTTCCATTTATTAGCATCATCATCAATTTCGTCTTGTCGATAAGTCGTCGAGGCCGCCGTCTAAACATTTTGGACAGATTAATTAATAATGGCAGAGGCATTTACAAAATCATTATGAATAACAGGGATTTTTAATTTTATTTTATGATTTAAAACATTAATTTAAACACTCTTCCCCTAATATGTGTTATGCCAAATGTAGTAAATGCACACCTCCTCCACGGATGGCATCACTTCGTTGCATTTTCTCACCAAATTTGTGTTCGTTTTTGCCAACGTCGCTGCGGAAAGACGCCGTGGGCGTTGCTCACAGGACTGAGCGCTTAAAGCCAAAGGAAGTCAAGCAAAAAGGGTAGCACAAAAGCTCGAGTAGGTTAGGTATTTTAAACTATATTTTATTATAAAAAAAATTATAATAACAATTTTTCGCAATTGCGATTCCCATAAACGGAAAACGGAGAACACCTCGGAATTGTGGCAAGCGAAGCGATTCCCTCGGCACTGCGACACCAATCCATCGCAACAGAAAGCAATTGCGGCGCCAATTGGTCGGGCACTAACTGCCCGAGCGCTTTCGCGCTGCACTTTTCGTCCTTTTCATCCACCCGAATTTTGTGTAACATCAGCCATTCCTATGACCACAAATGGACGACGTATTAAAAAGAAGGAAAAAAATAGTAAAAATAATAAATTTCACATCATAACGAGAATTCCAGCCAAGATAATGCACAAATATTTTGGTGGACATCATCAGATTTCTGAGTGCTTTCCTCAGCTCGTCTCCCATGTTCTAAACCACATTATATAGTATTGTATAATGTGTTCAAGAAGTGAAAATGTTAAAAAAATAATAATTTATACCGTTTCAAAACTCTACAAAAAGAATACCTCATACGTCAAATCAGTCAACGACATTTGATTCGAAATAACGGCCTGTTCTTCGAGTGCATCGCTTAACGATTTTGCAACTTCACACAAGGTCGGCTGATTGACCACTTAAATATATGGTTAAATGCTTTTAATTGTAATAAAATTTAAAAAAAGAACAACTCACTTATCACGCGCGCGTCATAAAATCGAAGATGATGTCGAGCTGAACAAAAAAAGTTCACACAATTTTTGACCTATTCAAAATGCTTAACCATGAACATTCTGGCCCTGATAGAAACGCGTGAAACTAAAAGAAGGAAAAAATCCACCAAATCATCCACAATTTGTTTACTATTATCACCCACATGTGCGCGTTGGTGTACCCAATGTCCTCCAACACGGCTTGGTGACCCGACGGGGACTTTGTGCGTTGATCGCGCGGGATTTTAGGCCTCCGTCCCCGCGTGCTTTTCGGATGCTTTGGAAGGGACAGACGACCTTTGGTCGCTAAATGTGCAAATTTAAATTTATTGTACAAAAAAAGGGGGGGGGGTAGAATTTTTCTAAAACAAAAAAATTCTTCCTACTTTCGTCCGTCTCTTTTTTGTTTGTTGTGAGTGAACCCTCCGTCGATGTCGAACGGCTCCAGGTGGTCGACTCTTGACTGCCGGTTCGCTTCTTATCCATTTCCAAATTTTCCAACAAAGTTGACGACTTTAAGTTGGCCTCTGTCAATTTGTCAACAACACTTTCAGCAGTTTCTTCGTGCAACTCTGTTCTGAAAATAACAAAATTGTAAAAAATAAATAAATGTTGGGACAAAAAAATGTTTAATACGCCAATATTAAAGAAACAATTTATGTACCTTTGTTGTTGATGTGTTGTGTCAAAAATTTCTGCTTCATCTAAATGGTTGTTTTTGTAAAAGCATTCACAATGGATGAATTAATGCATTAACAATTAATTGCCTATCCATTTACCGTGTCCAATTTTGAACTCTGCACCACCACTATCAATTGTTGTTGTGTTTGATGGCATCGCTTCGAGTGATTTCCTCGGCTGTTCATCATTTCGGAGTGCCGCAGCAATCACCGCGGGCGATGCCGCCTTTGCCGACGCGATTGAGGCCGAACGGGATTTGAAGACGCCGTCGGACGCTTCTTTTGTAATGCTTTGGCCTCGGTCGGAAGGCATTCGTTGTTCCTTTGGTCGCGCTTTTTTCTTTTGTTCACTCAATTTGGACTTAAAAAATGCAATAAAAAATTATTTTTAAAAAAATATATATTCATTACGTCATGCGGACTATTATATCCTCTGATCATGCGCGTGTTGCGCGGGTTTGCGGACGGAGTTGAGGCAGCGACGGTCAAACTTGAGTAGCCGAGGTTCTTCATGAACGATTCGAACTTCTCAAAGTAGCTAAACATGTCCATACTTAAAAAACCCCCATTCACACGTCACCACGACCGACCATGGATGCCAACCGGTTGGTTCCCCTCCCAAAAACCGGAATTTCTATGAACCAAATGAACCCTGCAGCTGATCATCACCATCACCACCACCTACCGAATGTACGAGTTCTTGACGGTCGTTGGGGACACGCCCGTGTCCTCAAGATGGAGTTTCCTCAGCACTCTTCGCCAACCCGACTCCTGGGTGACGCGCTTATGACCGCCCATGCGACTGACCACATCATAAATGCGGTAAATGTCAATTTCCTTGCCTAAAAGATTGTGCATGTCTGTCAAACATTCCGTCTGAATTAAAGCAACACACTGACCGCCCAACAACGGAACCCGGTTCAACTGGTTGCCCGACTCGTCTTGGAATTTGTAAAAATGCGCAACACAAAGATCCCTCCTTTCGTTGTACGCTGAATCGTCATCCTCGGAACTTGAAGAATCGCTGAACAAATTTCAGAGATAATTAAATTGATTTTGTGAATGTACGAAAATCCATTCTCACCTCACTTTTTCCGCCTTTTTCAATTTTTTCTTTGCCAAATCGACGGGATCCGACGGCTTTCTGGTCCAACTTTGTGGAAGTTCACCTTAATTCTCAATATAAAAATTGGCCAATTTAGTGATCAAAAAACAAAACAAACCCCGTGTCACGTAACTGTTTGCACGTTCAAACGCAACTTTCAGTCCCATTGAGCCAAAATCGGTGAGCCTTCGCGTCTCAACCGGGTCAAATTTACTCAAACGATCAAATGACGTCAAATTGCTGCAATTAAAAGCAATTAATAGTAATTATGTGATCATTGGCATAAGCTTTTACTATCGGCCGTTCTGAAAACTGCGGAAAGGCACTTGATTGGCTTCAATTTGCAAAATTGGAACCGGCGTTTTGCATTGCGTCCGGAATTCTTCTTGCGAAACAATCATTCCCAACTGAAAAAATATTAATTAATATTTTAAACGTATTTTACACGGTTAGAAGAATGTCCCGGGTTTCTTTTTGGGTGCTTAATTCAAACGTTTCCTTTCCAAGAAATTGGTGAAATTTCAAACAACAACAACAAAAAAAAAGAACTGACTTGGACTCGTCCACCAAATTTGGGCGGAGTAAAAGCATTGATAAGCACGGCTACGCCGGACGGAAACTCTTTAGCGAGAAGATGATGATGATGTTCATCGGTTGATGGTCTTTCAACAACGGCATCTCAAAAATTTTATTATTATTTTTAATATTTTCAACGTCAGAAACAACCGGCGGCAGTTGAGCATGATGGTTGATCGTCACAAATCAACTCTTCGCTTTCTGGGTCTGTTTCAACTAAAATTAACTTTAAATTCGTGAAGAAGAAATAAGAGTAAACCGTTTCAGACTTTCTTCACATTTTCTAAGATATGAGAAGCTCCTCTTTGATTTACCTGAATTAGCTGCAAGTTGGGGGCTCAATGAACTTGACTTTGTAAGTAAATTCGACGAAAGTCCGTCGGGAAAACAGTCCGCAGCGGCAGATGCACTGCGCTCGGATTCCTCAAATTGAAGACGTTCATTAACATTTTTTCATATGTTGTCATATTCAAAGCAACAGTAAATGTAAAAGCTCTACTCCTCCTCAGACCCGCCAATTTTAAAAGTTTTCCACCTCAAATTGAAGTCGTGCAATTGCTCTCGTGGCCGAACGTGTGGAGGCAATTCCTTTTAGCGGTGTGACAGACGAACTGCGAAAATGGCGGGGCGATTGCTGAGAAGAAGGGCTGACAAGTGGGAAGCGAGCGCTGTTTTTGCCTTCTTCCTCTTTCTTCTTCTTCAACCGTTTGTCCGGATGATAAAGCTTAGCAATTGTACAAATTGAATAGAATAGAAAACGGGCTTTTTGTGCCAAATTTACAGGCAATTTGTCGAGGGTTTCCGCTTCCTTGAAATGCTTTTCACCCTTTTGACGAAGTTTCGTTCGCTTCAAAATGCGCTCATCGCCGTCATTGAAAATAACGGTGTATGACGAGCAGTCCTGCAGAAATGGAAAACAAACGGAATAAAATATTCACATTAATCACAAAAAAAGGGTTTAGTTAGTCATGGCTGGCATCGTCCCCAACACGTACCTTGATGCAGATTATTTGTCCTTTTTGGCTTTGTTTCAGGTGACGGAGCTCAACATTCTGATTGATTTCCAGTCGACCGCCTTGGATAGCTGACTCTTCCACCGTTATGATGCTGGCGTCTTTTAATTGAACCTTGAAAAGCGTTTTTCAAACATATAAAAACAATATATGGAAACTAAAGACACCTTGATTTTCACGAGTTTAACCAGTTTTGTGATGCGCGCCTCACAGAATGCACCTTTAAATTTTGCACTAACTTCTGTGCCCACTGGCAAATAAACTGGAGGCGAGTCAACCTGCTCGGGCTCCATCGTATAAAAAAAGATATGAAAATGTCTAGAAATTGGTTAGCATTTACACCCAAATCGTTGCAGTTTAGGACTGTCCAGTAAGTATTTACCGGTCGGCAATGAGCTCACATGGGGCCATGGAACCTTTATGGGGATGGCGATTAATTTCGTGTGCCCGAAGTTTTAATGGGGCGCCGACATTTCATCCAGGCGACACTTTATCCACGCGACATTTCATCCCACTAACCCAAAACGACACTTCATCCAAGCGACATTTCCTCCACGCGACATTTCATCCCACTAACCCAAAAAACGACACTTCATCCTCGCAAAATTTCATCCACTAATTTGTAAGCGAAAACGCGACATTTAATCAAAGAAAAAGCCCGCCCGGTTACGTGTCGGGTTTCCTAATAGATAACATCGAATAAATACCCGGAAATAACTTTTCATAATTATCAGGTCGCTTAATTTCTCCTTATTACTTCTCCTTATCGAGAGCTTTCATTGCGTGTGTCCGTCCAATAAGGGGGTGGACGAATTTTTGTTTCGTTTTTGTGAACAATTTTTGGGCTGACGAAATGAGAACGCGCCAAAACGCATTTTTTTCAATTTAAAAAGTCAATGTCGTTGAATAAACATCAACAATCACGTTATATTTCATTTTTATTTGCCCAAATGATGAAATGAAATGGCAACAACAAAATGGCAAGAGGGGTGGGGGGAAAGTGTGTGAGATATGTACAGAGTTATGGGATTAGCTACAAACAAGGTATCACAGTTCCTGATCATTATCATTAGTCGTCATCATCACAGTTTTCTAATCATTATCATTAATCGTCATCATCAGCTTCAGGCGCATTCACACGGTGCGTGTAGAGGTAACTGCGACCCAGCACTCGGATCACACATTTGTGCTGCCTTCCTTTCTTGTCGTTCACCTGAAACAAAGGGGGGGCACATTAAATTTCGAATTGATCAGACTTTATTAGCTTACGCTATACTCCCTCGCTCTGTAATGTTCAAGGCTGAGTTCATCGCCAAGAGTGATTTTGGTGCCCCTTTTGAAGTGCCCGTAGCTGCCCAGCGAGAGTTTCTTGAGGGGAAAAAAATCACAATCAGAAATTGTTAAGGCTTCCGTTTGTACTGATTGTACCTCGTACACTTCACTGACACATTCGAGCTCCAGCGTTAGAAGAATTTGTGTTGCCAAATCGCCTTCAGTGAGCATCGGAAATATACGTGCATAAAACTCGTCGACGATCCCCGTGAAATGTCGCATAAATTCCGCATAGGAATCCTCTTGTTGGATGGTGTACCCGTCGAACGCAACTTTGAACTCAATCCGCTTCACTTTGGGACAGGAGATGAGCAGCGCTTGCACAAATTGCTCCCAATTGCACGCGGTGACGACAGCACCAGCAGCCGGATAGAACAGGCAATCGAACAGCAACGAAATCTTCTCCGTTCGGTTTGCTCTGATGATGGAACTGAAAACAAAACAACAATTGTGGAACAACACCAGCACCAAACAGGGAAATGAAACTTACCAAGTCGGCAGTTTGATGTCAAAAAAGTTCATCTCGTACAAGCTGATCACCACCTCATTTGCGTTCAAAGAGAGAAATTCCGAGAACTTGTCGACTGAAAAACTGTTTTTTTCAAGGGCAAACTGGAAAAAGAGAGAAACTTACCAAATAAATCATTTGCACAACGAATGTTCAGCGTTTCCAATGCGAAGTGCATTTTTGGTGCGTCTTCGTCGGACAAATCTAAAATGTAAAAGAATTTCCTTCATTTCAAATGCAAAAGCACATCGAAAAGCACCTTCGTTCAGAAACAATTTGCAGAAGGACTGGACCGGTGATCTGGCAAAACTTGGCTGGGCATTGATGTCAGCTTCATTTGAGAAGACGGAGCCGACAACCGAAAGAGACGACAAAAGCAACACTCCAGAATCCAACAAAGTCCGAACAAATTTTTTCGTCACAAGATAAGGGCCATAAAAGCGGTCCTGAAAAAAATATCGGAAAATGCTGAAATTTTTGCTCGATTAAAGCCACTCACAGATCGTTCCCATGCTTTTCCTTGGTCCTTGTACAGTGTAATCGGTTTGCGTTGCTCAAATACGATTTCCTTCATGTGGACAAACTGCGCAATGAAGAAATTCCTTGCGAGTGTGTTGAGACGCTGAAAATTAAAAGCCTTGAATGGGGAAGAAAACAATTTGAAATTGAAATTACCATGAAATCCGTGAATGCATTGCGACGAGTCAAATCCACAATGTGATCAATTGAATTGGCTGGCTTTGTGAACAACATCCTCTCAGCTCTTGCGAGAAGCTCTTCTGGCAGCAAAATTGGTGGGGGAGCTGCCATTGTGCGGCGAAGTCGAGACGCTAATGAAAGAAGAATGAGCAAACTTGGGCTTAAATACTCTGCGGGCCCAAGAATATTTGAATTTCCGCAACATTCCTTGTTCACTTGGGTAAAATCCTTACAAAATAGGGTATATAAAGGAACAATTTTTCACTCTGACAACTTTGTGTCAACGTCCGCTTTGCAAACCGTCCAAAGCCATGATCGTCATCGCGCTGATTCCGCTTCAACTGATGGCCATTGCCGTCGCCGCTGTGCTGGTGATCATCACTCAATGTTGCGGTGGTGGGAAGAAGGTAGGCCAATTTTTTAAATCTCATTTTTTGCTGTTTTTTAATTGTTAAAATTTATAGAACACCGAAGAGCCTCCGCCGCCACCTCAGCCGTCAGTCGTGGCTGAGCAGCCGACCACGACAGCCGCCGGACAATCACAGAACCCTCCGACATCCGCCGTTGCAGAACAGCCGAGCCCCACCGCCTCCAAAAATGCACCGGCATTGGGTAGGCAAAGTGTCTTACCAATTCTGAACAATCTTTATTTTTTTTCTAGGAGCTACGACGAACTACGCGGCGCCAGGGAGCACGGAGAACGTCTTTTCGCAGGGCCCTTCGACCTCGGCAGCACTGGGAGCCGTCTCAAAGAAGTCCGTGGCGGCTACAACCTCTGCAGCACCGGGAGCCGTCTCKAAGAAGTCCGTGGCGCCTACAACCTCTGCAGCACCGGGKGCCGTCTCKAAGAAGTCCGTGGCGCCTACAACCTCTGCAGCAGACCCGGCTGGCGTCTCGAAGAAGTCCGCTGCGCCTACCACCTCTGCAGCTGATCCTGGTGGCGCCTCGAAGAAGTCTGCTGCTCCTGCAGGCTCTGCAGGTAGCACGATTTGAATCTTTGATCTCTTATCATTTTCTCAATTTTCAGCGCCCTGAGATCCGAAGTGTGGGCCCGTCAACGCTCTACGACAACGATCAAGAAGGATGTGTAACTGTCTCCAGATCATATGTGCGGATTTGTATGTATATTGTGAACTCATTGTCTATGATTGTTTTAATGTGCACAGTTCCGAGACCCTCCGCGGTTATGATGACGCCTTTCATTCCCCTTTCCCTCATATAAATGTGTTGTGCCAACATTTTGTGCTCCGAACCATAAGCCTTTCTCTCATATAAATGTGTTGTGCCAACATTTTGTGTTCCGAACCATAAATGTTACATTGTATGTATACTGACTGAATAAACACGAATAATATTCTCTTGTGTCTTTCTTGGTCTTTACGGGTTTTCAGGTCCCGATTTTTTTTTAAATGAACGTCCTGGTTTTTTGGTCCCACCGGGACCTCAGTTTTCTGGTCACGGGATTCCTTTCATCGAAGATCTTTCGATTAAAAACTTCGGTAAATATGCATACCTATTTCCCAGAGTCAGGGCGATGCCGTTTGGGCGTCGGGATGGCTCTAAAAGTGCGGGTATCCGTTTGATCGATGAAGGAAAAACAAATTTTAAAAACTGTGACCATGCATCTGGTCGGAACTTGTGGAATATCTAACCAAAAATATTTATTTCTGTTTTCTCATTGTTTTATTTCTTTCTTTTTTTGTAGACGCGATGGATTTTTCTTCAAAAAATATCGACAAAGGAAAAAATGTCGGTGAGAGTATTTTGGATAAAGGCCAAGGTTCAAGCACATCGAGCGACACATCTGATGGAGTTCCTACAGAAGAAGATGTGTTTGAGGTTAGATTAATTCAAATAGAATCCGTTTCCAATTGTTGAATTGGTTCGATTTAAGAATTTTAAGCATCAAATTCCGCTCCTACACTTTTAAAACTAAATGGACTCATTAAAAATATATATAAAATCTTCTGGTCTTTTAGTCTTTTATATTTGAATTATCATTTCTTAAGGTTGAGAAAATTGTCGGACACAAAACCGAAAATGGGACAGATTATTGGAAGGTGCGTTGGGTTGGCTATGAAGCGGCGGACGACACGTGGGAGCCGCGGGAGAATTTTTTGGACAAAAAAGTGCTGACGATGTTGACCGAGTTTGAGCTTGAACGACTTACCAAGAAGGAGAAGCGTAAAGAAATGATTCGTAAAGTAATGACTCCATTTTAGGATTCACCTGACTGACTTTTGTTTTTGCAGAGCATTGAACATTCTCATCAGCACAAGGAAGAGACAGGCAATGAGGAGGGGGAGGTGGAGGTGGACGAGCAGAACGCGAGTTGGTTTGGAATCAAACGGGACGAGGGTCCTCGTGAACAACGACGACTTTTTGTGCCCGACCGAGTCCTTTCCAAGACCGAAAAGGTTTGGGTGGAATTTTTTTGCCCAAAAGTGGCAAAAAAACAAAATTTTGTCTGTGATTTTTTTTGTTTTCAGTTGTTGACCGAAATTGGTTCGTCGCCAGGAGTGCGAATTTTGCGAAGACATTTAAAGGAACACTCCACTGACCGGTTCAACTCACCTAAAATAGACGAATTGACGCCCGAAAAAGTAGCACATCCGAAGTCCAAACGTATGTCCGTGCACATATCATTTAAAAGCAATTGACGGAATTTTCATTGAACTTCTTTCCAGGGAAGAGAAGCGGACATGGTCATAGTTCCAATGACATCTTCACCTCCGAATCATCAGCGCAGGAAGTCACTGATCATATTGAGAAAAATGATGCAACGACTTTGCCGCACGAGACAAAAGTGAAGGTTCAAAAGACGTCGGACGACCAGGGCATGAAGGAAAAGGAAAAACGTGAACCAACTTTGACAGCACACAAGAAGTCTAAACATGCCGAAGAAGAAGACACGCATCATTCCGAGCTGGGCATAAGCAAGGGTCTGAAACCGAAGAAATTTGCCAAACACAGTCAGCGCAAACTGGTGTCGTCTAAAGGCGAAGAAAGTGTCAAACTCAAAAAGCGCAACAAAGATGAGAAAATTGGGCTCAAGAAAACGGAATCTTTGAAGGATTCAACGCACAAATCAAAGGATAAGCATCTGCTGAGCAAGTCGGCCGCGGTGGTGCCCAGTGAGACCGGGCTGATGCTTCCGTTTGCTTCCGAGGGACTGAATGTTGCCACTTATGTTGAGCATTTTACGAAAGCCAAGCAAAGCTCGTTGGGCGCCAATGACAGCACGACAACGCTTTCACAAGAGGTTGGTGTGCGAGGGAATTCCTTTACTTAAAAGCAAAATTCTAATTAATATTTGAATTTGAAAAGTTCATTGAATCTTTGCCTAAACAACGAATTGTCCCTCTTTTTACCCTTTCAATGGTTTTTAGGAATTCGAAGAACTGGTAATGGACGGAAAGGTTGAAAAGGTGCGTCAATTGCTGGACGGTCAGGCCATGAAAAACGTTGACCTGAATCGTGCGGATGAATTTGGGAAGACACTATTGCATAAGGTTGGTGTTTCGTTTTGTTTCATGTGCCGCCGAATCTTTCACAATTTACAGCTCTGTGAGATAAAGTGCGGTGTTTCGCATACGCAGTGCGAGCTGATTGGTCTGTTGGTCTCAAGCGGTGGCCGTTTAAACATAATCGAGGACGGCAACAACCAAACCCCACTTCACGTATTCACATTTATTTATTCTACAAATTTGTTTTGTTTTTGATTTATTAAATGGTCAAAAAAATTGTTGCAAGTACCCATTTAAACAAACTTATTCCCGACCGACGACACCTTCAGATTGCAATTGCAAACAGACGTCTTTGCCATGTTCGTCAACTGCTCGATTTGCATTCGCCCGTCAATTTGTCGGACAGGAGCGGCAAGTCGCCGTTGGTCCTGGCATTGGATTGCAGCGATTTTGAATTTTTGAAATGCCTGTTGAGGGCGGGCGCTTCATTCCAGCCGGGTTGTTGTTTTATATTGGGTGTGCAAAACGTGTTGAACATGTTGTTTTCTCCCCTTTCAGCGCTTGAGAAATTGTACGATGACAAAGACAGGAACAAACGGCAGTTTCGCTTCCTCACCGACCATGAGGCGCAATTGCGCAAGGCATTGAACGCGGCCCGGGACACTGTGGCAATGTGGGCAATTGGAATATTGAAAATTAAAAATAATTTATTTATTTAGGAATTTGAGTGTCAAGTGCATTTCACCAATTTTTGCCAACCCGTTGCACGAGGCCGAAGCTGTCCACTCCTTCCATTTAAACAGCCAACCACAACTCCCTGTTGGAGATTATGCGTATTTGCTGTTGGCTTGTGTAGCTGAATTTCTCCAGGATGATCGTGATGTGGGTGGCAAATTTTACATTTTTTTTGTTTATTTATTGTTTTTGTTTTTTTTGTAGAAAGAGTCCGGTTACATGGTTGAGGCACGCATGTGGGGCCAAAATCCCGTCCAAAATGTGGCGATGAACGGTATTTTTTAATGGGTTTGGTTTCTGTTTTCTTTTCTTTTTTTTTTGTTTTGAATTTTTTAATTACTAGTAGGAGTTAAGACAAAAATTGTCAACAAATGAAGCCGGGAAACAAATTTGCCTTTTTCTGCGCTCCGGGCCAAGGAGAAAATCGGATCAAATTATACGCCGAGCCGGTCGTGCGCAAATCAAAGCATATCTTGCTCACTCAGGTCATTGGATTCATCCAAAGAACGCGACGTTTTGCTAAAGAAATGGCTTAAAAACATAAATTAATAACTTTAGAGGGCAATTGGTGATCACAAATGAAAAAAGCCCATTGTTTCAGGTCGTTTTGGCTCAGTTTTTCCGTCCAAGTCGTCCATCGGTTGAAGGACACACGGCAGCAGCAACATTCAACAGAAAATGAATGATTCGCTTGGATTTTCTCTGTTCCGATTAAGGGTTATATAAAATTATGCGTTTTACAATTGTATTTCAAGTCACCTATTTTTGTTTTTGCACTAACTGATGAATTTTAAATTGTTTTATGCTCTGACTAAACCCTTTTCTCTTAACACTTCTGCAAAGATAGTAAATTGTTTTGGTTTTCAATGCCGAATATTTAATTATTTTTTAATAATTTTTTATTGTATATTATCATCTCCGAAAGAAAAAAACAAGAGCGATGGCACCAGCGAAGAATGGACGGACAACGGTCGATGACGCTCTGGTGAAGTTGCAGGTAAAGCAATGGCATTTCTGTGGTGGTATTAAAGTCCGGTGGGAGAGCATTTTAACGGTCTCTGTCGGTGGGGAAACTTCAAAATGTCAAGAGAATGGGAACAAAATTGTCCGTGCATAATTATCAAAGCGTTTTGTTGTACTGCCATAACTTTTTCCACAGTTTCCGAACTACGACGACTTTCATCAAAAATGCAGGAAGGTGGACGAAGAGATTGAGCTGCTGCAGCGTGAACATGCAAATATTGTGAAGAATATCAAGAAGTTGCAGAATTTCACACAACCGTGGGGCCGGAGTTGAAGAGATGGTCCCATTCATTGTCCCTCTCACTTGTCGCGGAGTAGTTTTTGAATTGTTCCATGATAAATTGAATTCTCGTTGTCCCTGATAAAATGTGATTTGACTGTGTTAATCTGGGAGGCACCAATATTTGATTATGAATATGAGTTTTGTTTTTAATTATTTTTTTTTGCAGTGTTTTAAGAGTTTTGCGTCAAAAAATGAACGAATTTTCAAACGGTGGGGCGAATAGCAGCCGGAAAACGGCTGAACACCCGGCAGCAAATGGTTCTGTTGACAAAGAGCGTAAAGGGAGTGGAGAACAACAGCAGCCGACGACCGCTGAGAAGACGGAGGAGTTGCATGCAATGACCGTGAAAGAAGGGGTAAACCGGGGCGCTTACCCAGGGTGTAGCGAGCTGATGATTGATTCGTTTTTGTCCTAAAGTCTCGTCCATCCCCGGCGTAGCAGCATGTTTCAGTAATGTCAACCCCGAATTGGGCTTTTATTATTTTGTTGTTTGTCTGGCTGAACTTGTGCGCGTTTCATTCCATTCACTACTTCCAAAAGGTTGCCGATGTGGAAGGCGGAGGCAGCAGCAGCAGCGGCGGTGGTGGCGGTTGGATGAGCCGAATCCCGTCGGTGTACCCGTGGGTGCAAAGTTATTTGCCGGAAATTGTAAATATTAAATTTTCTTTGCTCTGCTGCCATCGCATTATTTATTATTTCCCTCCCTCTCAAAGAGTTTGCATCGTCTGCGAAAGGAGCAAAAGGTGCAGCCGAAGTTGCCGGTCGACAAGGAGGCGATAGCGGCCTGTAGGCACGAGGAGGGGCCGTTGCGCGCTCAACTTTTGGACCTTCTCCATGGCGCGTCGTTGCCGCTTGAAAGTGTTTCCCATGCATTCGCTTACGGGTCGGGCGTCATCGCGCAACGAGGGGAGGACCCCAGCAAAAAAATGGTTGGTGAATTTTTGCTTCTTTTTTTTTTGGTGAATAACGGCGAATTGTGTCCCAAGCAAAGGTCGACTTTTTGATTGTGTGCAGCGATTCGCTACGTTTCCATCAGAGAAATTTGCTTTTGTATGTGTTTCATTTAACGCGATTTGCAAAAATAGATTTTGAAAAAAAATAATTTTTTTTTTTGACAAGGAACCCCAGCCACTACAGTCTGACTTGCCGCCGATTGCTCAACGCAAATTTGTTAGATCAAATGCAACGCTTTTCGGGCGCACGACTCTACTACAACACGCGTATTCCAACTCGAGGTGGAATTGACCGCCTTTAATTTGTTTATTATCATTCTAAATTTTTTTTTGCAGGACGTCTGATCAAATATGGAGTCATCCATGTCGAAGACTTGGAGACGGATCTGCTGGACTGGACATGGCTTTACGCGGCCGGTCGACTACAGAAGCCGGTGTTGGAGGTGTTCAGCAGGGACAAGGAGACAACAGTCGACGGGCAAAAAGTGGAGAGAGACATTGACAGAGCCTTTTTCGACAATTACAGGGCGGCCACACACGCTGCACTGCTCCAACTCGACGGATGGTTTACGATGGATGTGAGTGTTGTGCGGTGTGGGCATCGGAGTTTGCGCTTTTTTTATGATTTTGTTGCAATTTTTCTCTCCCTTGTCCATCTCCAGCAATTTCTCAACAAAGTTGTGACAATTTCATACGCCGGAGACGTGAGGCGATACATTAGGGCGGAGGACCCGCAAAAAGAGGAGAAATTGGTTGCCGGGGCAAGCAGACAGCTGCGGGCACTGTACAAGCCCATACTTGCAGCGTTTGTTTTTTCATTTTTGAGCCGAGTCATCACAACAAACACAAAAAACTTCAGTGACCGTGACGTGCACATACACGCGGATGACAGAATTGAACAGGACTGGTAAATGGGCTGACGCCCCACCCACGCTGACTTTCTATTTATGTCATGGCCAATGAAGCTCCACGCCCATTGTGTTCTTTCGACTCACGCAACTTCCCCGGACGGTCCTTGAGCGGCTGAGCAAGGCTTATTATCCGCAAAGGAAAACGGCCGACACCGAGGTGGGCAAACCAGGGCTGGCACATTCCATACCGTTCATATTGATTTTAAACTAAAGTCTGGACTGGTCAAGACATCGATTGCCCGCAGTCTGGGTTCTCTTTTAAGCCTTAAACCAGAACGCCATTTTCTCTCTCTCTTTTATTTTTTATTTTTCTGATGTTTTTGTTTAATCTTAGTGTCCTTTCGTTGCAGGAACTGCTTTACCCCATCTCGCATCGTCATGATCTGAGCCAGAATTTCTCCGGTGTCCTTCAGCACATCGTGTATGAGTCGAGCTGGAGGCAAGGGTTCAAAAATTTCGCGACGGCGGGCCCGACACAATCGATCCGTTACATAGTACCCAAGCTCAAGAAGGGATTACTGGCGGGCCTGACAAAATCGATCCGTCACATAGTACCCAAGCTCAAGAAGGGATTACCAAGATTTTGACAATTCTTTATTGTATAGTTCATCTGTTGCTTGCCTGATTTTGTTACATAAGAGATTATTATAAAGGCCACTGGTTAGTACAGCTTTCAAAGGATTAAATGGTTCGACAGTGGACAGTTCGGCAGAAATGAATTTTAAATTTCTCAAATTATGCTCAACTGAATACCTATTTACGAGAACGCATATGGATTAGGGAGAGATAAAAAGGGCTTCGATCCGGGCGGGTATTTTTTCAGGTTGTCGACGGGCCGGGCGGTTGGTTACCCGCGTCCGATGGTCGGGTGGGTATTTCCGGTCGGGTACCGGACCCACCCCGAAGCTTTAAAGGCCTAAAAAATTGCAAATAAATAAGCCAATGAATTAATCGATTTACCATCTTTTACCATACATTAACACAAACACCGTACAATCGACAAATACATCCCCAGCAACAAATGTTATTGAAACACACATATGCGTATTCAGCCACCTTTTATAGTGCCAAATGCTTCATTTCTGCACAATTCAAATACAAATTAATGATTCGTCTTTCCTGTCGAGTATATAAACCATAATTTGAGCTTTAGTCAACTTTTCCCATAGTATTCCAGCAAGACAACAAAACGTCGCAAGAAAGACCCATGAAAGCAGTCCAAATTTAATACGATTTCGGCCATCCATTATTCCCCCATCCCGCCCCTCTAAGGTTATAATTGTTTCCGATTGAATTTTACCTTTTTTAGCTTTCTTAAAAACTGAAATTTAATGGAGAAGGAAATGATCAACTCGGCCGAGACCATCAGACAAAGTCCCGACAAATATTCTAATTCACTGATCAGAATGTTCCAATTTTTCAGATTCGAAAGGCCGCAAAGAAAAGCCGATTGGAGTCAAAACATCGGGGGACAAACAGCACAAGTGCGAATACTGTCCGAAGACGTTTGATTGGCCATCCAAGCTGAAAGACCATACGCGTTTCCATACCGATGAGCGCCCGTTCAAAGTGAGAAAAATGGAGGAGTTTTAAAAATAAGCCAATTTTATGTTTAGTGTGACATTTGCAAGAAGCGATTCCACCAATCGTCCGGTCTGAAAGTTCACTCTCGCGTCCACTCCGGCGTGCGTTCGTTCAAAGTGAGAGGAATTGAGGAGTTTTAAAAATAACCCAATTTTATATATTTAGTGTGACATTTGCAAGAAGCGATTCCACACATCTGGCGGGTTTAGTGTGACATTTGCAAGAGGCGATTCCACCGATTGGACGGTCTGAAAGTGCACTCTCTCATCCATTCCGATGAGCGACCGTTCAAAGTGAGAGGAATTGAGGAGTTTTAAAAATAACCGAATTTTATATTTAGTGTGACATCTGTGACAAACGATTCCAAACA
>MEIZ01000008.1:177417-188367 GCA_001723225.1 Globodera ellingtonae | reverse complement strand
GTTAAATTCGGAATAACTGCTCCAACCCATGGAATGAGTGGGTGTGTGCTGCTCGCCCGCCCGGTGTCTGTCATTCTGATTTTGCTTAAGAGATGCGTTCTGCCGCTTCGTCAAAACGGCGGGGACGAGCAAAGAGCACCGGCGATGGTCGGCGGCGGCGGGAAGCGATTGGTCGGCATCCACGCAAAGTCCGCCTCCTCGGCAGCCGCCGCCGCCATGGGCAAAAGGGTCAAGCTGTCGTTGGACGACTGTTTGGCGTGCAGCGGATGTGTCACCACAGCGGCGGTCGAATTCTTTTGATCACCGGGTTCGAAGAAGCGTCAAAAAATGGCATTGTTTAACGTCACATTTATGTTATGTTCAGGGCCGTCGCCAGCAGCGTTTGGTGTTGCCCAATTTTTACGTCCCAACAATGAAATTGTCCAAATTAAAACATTAAAGAGATGCCCCCTTTTTTTTGGTAAAAAGACACCGTTTTGGGACCAATACAATAAATAGTAAAGCTGGCGACGGTTCCACGCACCAATGTAAATAAATGAATTTTTGTCATTTAAAAATTTTTATTCAATGCGCAAAAAAAGTAGTCAGTAATTTTTTAATTAGTTTAATCATCCTTATCAATTGGAGAGAAGCCAATTTCCCATTTGAATTGCATTTGTCGGGGATCATCGACAGGCGCACGTTTTACTTCTTCAGCACATCGCCCCGGGGGAGGGGCCACACAATTCGCACGGACGGTTTAATGAAGAAGTTTAAAGTTTACACCGCGCAATTAGGCAATAACATAACAATAAATGTGTGTGTGTGGTGCGAACGAACGAATTGTTTGATGGTGGCGAGAAAAAGGGGAGGCAACACTCACTCAAATATATTTATTAGTGATTAATCCCCCCCCCCCCATTTAGACCGATTTCGAACTCCGAAATGAACGGACAATTTCGAAAACTCAAAGTTTACTCAAAAACAAGCCTTCTAGCATAACAGCAACAAAAAAATTGGCAAAGCAAACCTGACTCGGCTCAATGAAATCGCTGACATTTTTGAGTCGCACAATTCTGCCAGGTTTGGACATTTTTATTGCTGAAACAAATTTAAAAATTGCGTTTTATATTATTCGACATCATTTAAACAGTAATTGAATGAACAAAACATTTTTGCCAACTTGCATTCTTCTATTGGAACGAAAATTAAACAGAAATCAGAAAAAAAATAAATTAAAAAATAATAATAATCACAGACACATTTCAATCCGGATAAGTATCTCATTGCTCAAAAAAGTTTTTGCAAATTTCTTACGCCCTTCAAAACATAATGCACCACAGGACTGACTATTCCATTAATGTTTTCGGCTTCCTTTCCATCCTCAACGGCCCTGAACAAAAAGCTCGGCATATTCCAGTGTGTCAAAAGGATGCAAAAAGTTCTTTCACCACCGCATCAATTTTACTAAAACAAATATATATATAATTCATTCATGACAGCGAAGTGCCGTATATTTTCAAAAAGCTCAGCAATTCGCCTTGAAACCAGGGCCGTAGCCAAGGGGACCCCCCCCCCCCCGATATATTTAATGACAAAAAAAACACCATAGGGGGGTAGGAGGGGGGGCCTTTTGTTTTACAAAATCGAAATCCAAAGTTAGTTAGATACGGCTCTGGTCTTGGGTAAACATAAAAATTCGACCCCTAAGATTGAATTTAGGGTAAAAATATTAAAAACGAAAACTATAGCACACCCCTAACCAACGCCGATGGGGAGGGGGGAATTTCTTTCAATTTTTTTCTTACCCCCCCCCCCCAACAAAAATATTTTCTGGCTACGGCGGGCCTGCTTGAAACCCCAACGCAGACAACTACACCGTTGCTCGGTTGATCAAAAAGCTTAAATCGAAACCGATGTTCGGTTTTGATTAACCGAGCAAACAAACCTTCTCCTCCCCACAAAAAAATTCGTTCTGCACCAAAAAGCATATATTCTTACCTCGAACTCAATGGGGACCCGAACGCGTAGAATGGGTTGGAAATGGCGTTGCAATACTTTGCATGCAAGTTTTTGAAGAACAGTCGTATTTCGTGGTCTTTGAGCGTGCCCTCCTCCGCATCCGTGACCAGAAAGAACTTTGTGCCGGTGTTTGTCAGATAGGCAAATGACTGAAAGTGGAACATATTTATGCAATTGCGACACGCTGTTCACACTGATCACCCGGAAACGATCGCTCAAGAGGAGAGAGCCGAGAAAATGTTCCTGCTGAATCGCCTTGTTTCCCGGAAAGTTAACTTTATCGGCTGCAATGTCACAAGAACAGTGGAGAAAACGTTGGACCTCAGATGGGCAGGCCAACATTTTATCCTCTTTAAGTCGCAAAAAGAGGAGAACATCCTTTCGATAATATGAGAATGTATTAAACATAACCAAAAACTAATTACTTACGTCTTTATTATAGATCGCAACACAGAGAGCCATTCGTTATAATTAAATAAATATTAATTAAAATAAATATTAATTAATCAGTCTTGCTGAGCTAAAAGTGCACAAACTACATTTGGTTCTAGTTGACTTTACGCGTCCCAAACAAGTTTACGCGTCCCAAACAAGTTTACGCGTCCCATGAAAGTTTACGCGTCCCATGAAAGTTTACGCGTCCCAACAAATTTTTACGCGTCCCATGGATCTTTACGCGTCCCAATACTTCTTGTGACAAAATGGATCGAAAGTAACCAAACTATTCAATAAACAATTTCTACCTAATTTTAGAAAGGTTAATCATGTGTGTGAGAACAATTTACCTCAAATTCATACTCAGGGCATAGAAGCCACTTGGCGGGCTCTAAAACAAGGATTAAAGCATTTACATGGAACCACACCTGAATTGTTGCCTACTTATTTGTTTCAGTATGCATTCCGACGTTATCATTCAAATGATGTTTTAGAAGAGATGCGACGTAGTTATCCTGTATAAGCACTCAGACTTGAAATTGTTTGTCTGTTGTTTCAGTTGTTTGTTACAAAGCTGAATGTTAAACTTTACTTTTTTTTAAAATTGAATAGGAAACATAAAAAATCATGGGACGCGTAAAAATTTGTTGGGACGCGTAAACATTCATGGGACGCGTAAAAAAGTGTTGGGACGCGTAAACTTTCATGGGACGCGTAAAAAGTTCATGGGACGCGTAAACTTTCATGGGACGCGTAAACTTTCATGGGACGCGTAAACTTGTTTGGGACGCGTAAAGTCAACTAGAACCCTACATTTTATTACTGAACCGATGTTTGAGTAGCATGGTGGGTCAGGGGTCAATTTGGTGGATCAAACCCAACTCGCTACCTCGTGTGTTAAATAGAGAAAAGGAAAAAAGCGAGATAGTGTTACTCTATAAGAGAGCAGAGAAAAAGAGCAAGTCTAAAAAGTAGCGAGTTGGGTATTTACCAGCTAACTGATAAGGTTGAGTTGCGATCATATGAATATGGGAACGACTCACTCTCGCCAGATTATTCTCACTTTCCTTAAGTTGGCATCTTTCCTAATAATATGCATCGCTGGAGTTCTTCCGAAGAGGGCCAATTAGATTCAACAAATAGTCCTTCCGATGAGAGTGAAATTAGGGAGGGATCAAGAATTGGTTCAATTCATCGAACAAAAATCAACCAAAGGTGGCACACTCTTGTCACGAGACGGGTTTGAATACCGGTTTGAAAAAAACTCGGCAATAACCGATAATGTTGAATATTGGCGCTGCATTCGCGTAAGCATTACATAAGCTCAGCAAGACTGATTAATTAATATTTATTTAATTATAACTAGGTATTTTTGAATTTGGCACTATCAATTTATTTTTAAAATTTAAAATCAGGGTTGAAATTAGGGTAAAGCATGCTTTCATCTATTCATGTTAGAAAGCGAGCATAATTTTAGCAAAAAGTGGGAATATTTGTCATTATTTTCACTTTCCTCCTCAGATTCCCGACAAATGCACAAAATATGCAAAGAAATCAAAAAGCATGCTTTATCTATTCATGTTAGAAAGCGAGCATAATTTTAGCAAAAAGTGGGAATATTTGTCATTATTTTCACTTTCCGATCAGATTCCCGACAAATGCACAAAATATGCAAAGAAATCAAAAAGCATGCTTTCTCTATTCATGTTAGAAAGCGAGCATAATTTTAGCAAAAAGTGGGAATATTTGTCATTATTTTCACTTTCCTCTCAGATTCCCGACAAATGCACAAAATATGCAAAGAAATCAAAAAGCATGCTTTATCTATTCATGTTAGAAAGCGAGCATAATTTTAGCAAAAAGTGGGAATATTTGTCATTATTTTCACTTTCCGATTCAGATTCCCGACAAATGCACAAAATATGCAAAGAAATCAAAAAGCATGCTTTCATCTATTCATGTTAGAAAGCGAGCATAATTTTAGCAAAAAGTGGGAATATTTGTCATTATTTTCACTTTGCGATTCAGATTCCCGACAGCTGCACAGAAATATGGCAAAAGAAATCAAAAAGCATGCTTTCATCTATCTCGACCACTGTCGTTGTGGCCAATGTCCGGGGACGATTCGTTGCGTCGCCGACCCCATTTGTGGACCCCCCTTTATCCTCGGCTCTTCTCTGATCACGTCGGTCCGCCGCCATTCAACATCGGCACTCTGCTTCCGTTGGACAATCGAACTGGTTGGTCGACAGAAGAATTGGCAGTTTCAGACGTCCCATCCGCTGCCTTTTGTAGATTCCCGACTGGTCTTCCACGTCATTGCCAATCTTGCGCCCCAAAGCCATTCAGAGTCGTCTTCTGATCGACTAAGAGGGACTGCTGTTGCTGCTGGTTGCATAATTCCCGATCGCTCTTTGCCTATTCATGAACAATGCCACGCTTGACGGGGTCGAGGACGCTCCGCTGCTGCTTTTGTCTTTGTGCTAACGGTTGTCGTATAGGCTGTCAAGCGACGGATGTAAGCCGTTGTTGGGCGGGGTCACGGATGGCCAGAGCGGCATTTTATGCTGGTGCTGCTGTTGTACGTGTCTGCTTGTACTGCTCCATGCCTCGGAGCCGCAGCACACAGTTGGTGCACAGTTCAGCCAAAATGCAGACTACCGACCAAACGTCCGCTTCGCACTAATCTACCCTAGCCCCCTTCCATCTTTTTTTTTGAAATGTGCCAAGAAAAATGCAATAAACCTAAAAAATACACCCCTAAATTCGTTTTTTAGCAAAAAAATTGCTTAAGAAAAATACAATAAAATCCAAAAGCACCCCCTAAGATCGACTTTTTTTCAAATTAGCGCCACCCCCCGAAAAAAAGCTCTAAGAACGCCCTTGGCGTAGTTTTTGAAATTTTCACTCGACTTGTTAAGTTTCAACCAAAATTTTTAAAAAACGGTACTTTCAAATCTGATGCCATTACTTTTTAACCTGCCGTTTGCGGAAATGGCGGATCAGTGGAGGCGGAATAGAAATTGCGACCGGGAGCACAACAGAAGGGTTCCAAAAATTTTTTTCTGGATTATGAGCCCAGCTCGATAATGGTGATAGCGCGATTTGTCGCTTAAACCAGTGGCGTATCCAGGGGGGGGGGGGGGGAATCAGGGGAATTCCCCCCCCCGAAATGAAATTTCCCCAAAAAAAAACAAGAGGGGGGACCCTATTGTTTTGCACTTTTACAATTTTTTGAGCAATTTTCTTAACAAATTCCATCAAAAAACTCAAAAATTTTTCCCGGCGGCGCCTATCGGCACTGCCGGGCCGCTCCTGGCGCTCAAATGGGAATGCCATCTGAGCGCCGCGCTCAGATGGATCAATTCCCCCTCCGAAATTTTTTTCTGGCAACGCCCCTGGCTTAAACTTTAAATTTTTATTAAAAATGAATGATTTTTCAGATCAGGCAGGCCGCGGAAAAACGATTGGGATTTTTTTTCAATTCCACCAATGCAGAGTTCAACTGATGGAACCGATCTGGCCGACCAGCAGCAGAAAAATGCCCGTCCGTCTAGTAACGGACCAGCAATTTAAATGGCGGAAACATGACATTTTTAATTGAAAGAAACTTTTTGAAAACCCCCCTCTGAAAGAGTTCGTACCTTTTGTTGCTCATCGAAATTCCAGAGCCGAAACGATTTTGTGCCAAACGTCCACACGCAAATGACAGCGGAACAATGAAATTTGACTCCGAACTCCAAGGAGATGGTTACGGGTCTGGGAATCGATGCCAAAAAAACGTCTGAAACCCGAATTATGGCTCTAAAAAACGTCCGAAATCTGAATCACAAAGCGGCTACATTCTCTGCCACGGACCCTACTAAGGTTCCTGAAAATGATCGTGGAAAAATTAGCCAATCAATGTACAAGGACATATCTGCCCAAAGTGCAAAATGCTGGTGCCCGCGATATCCGGAAATTATCGGCACAAGAACCCCGGGCCCTTTTACAAATGAACCACTTTCATTGCTGGAAACCCGTACTAATCAAAAAGGCTCGATGACATCACGTGTTAAGCAATAAAAGAAGACAACAACATTTCTTGAAAACAAAGCATTTTGACAACAAAAAGATGAGACCATTTTCAGCTAAACATATTACTTCTAAAAGATCCAACAGTGTAAATTGAGTGATTTTTCTAAGATTTTTTTCATTTAAAGCAAAAAGTGAAAGTTAACAAAACAGCAGTCTTTTTGTTTGCACACTTTTGGAGAAATGTATACTGTTTGTGTGGTCACTACTTATTCAGCGCTCCAGCTTTGCTCAATGCGTCCTTCAATGGGACGCTCTGCCGAATAAATTCACGCAGGTGATTTCTGCCACCCGGCGCAATAATTTGACCTCCGATAAATAGACGCGGGACTTCACTAAAAAATTTTCAAGAATAAAAAACAAAACAAAAAAAGGAGTTACCCCGAACCGCAGCGATCCATGAGATATTTTTTAACATCATCATTTTTGTCAACTCGGACACTGATCATGGCGTTTGCTTTTAGATTGAATGATTTTAAAGCATTGATCACTCTTTCACTAAATACAATAATGAAAAGGAGGAAAATGCGAAATAAAAACCTTTCAGTACAGTGCTCATCGACGAATACAACCACTGAAACATCTTCGATCATCTGGTCAAATTGCGCCTTCTGAAACGACATTGAAAGTTAACTAATCGAATATCTCGCTTACCGTTTTGACAACTTGCGTGCCATAGTGTGATAAGCCATACGGACTGCATTTTTCTCTGCTTCCTCCTTTGCACGTTGATTGGCAAGCAACGTTAATTCCGATTCGGTTAAAGCATAATTACTGTTGTCCATTTTAAACAATATTCAAAACGCAATTCGTGCTAAAGAGTAAAGCTAATATCAATTTAAATCAAACAAAGCAAAATTTTGGAATAAGACAAAAAAGTTGGGGTGGGTGGGGTGCAAACCGAAGTATAGCCGCAATTTGCGCAACGACAAAAGGTTGGACGGACAAAAGGTGCAAAATCTGGCAAAATTTACGAGGAAAAGGGAAAAAGTCCGAAGAGAAAATTCAAAATGTAACCCTCCAAAGCCAATCACAGCGCTCTAGACATCTCAAATGCTAATTTAATTTAAGACTTTGTAATTTCGGAGCTGAGCTTACAAATTAGGCTTAGGATTCGCCTCTTTTGGATTTTTTGGTTCCGTTTCAGTGCCGTTAGCCAAAAAGCCAAATTTTGTTTGCCTTTTTAATGATTTGGTGATCGGAATATGACCAAAAAAAAACAGTGAAAAGAGGTATGTCTTCTCTATGGGTCCACTCCAGCGACAAATCAGGCGAAACGCCAAAACTTACACTATTTTCAAAAACCAGCCATCGATTGAATTTTCTTCCAATTTTCGAGACCTTGTAACAAGGCTAAAATTGTATTGGTGAGACGCAGTTGGCCCCGAGGGTTCGTTTCTGCTCTAGTATTATTACCAGCAAAAAGGTTTTATGGCTCACCGTAAAAATTTAGGCGTTTGGTATGGAATTCATGCTTTTTGAAATGAGTTGGGGTGCACTTTCTAACCACTCCAAGAGCAGCATGTTTAGGAAAGGCCGCCAAAATGAACTAGTGTTGGCCGAGAAAAACGGTTGGATGAGACAAAGAATGTCCAAATCAAATTGGACACTTCTTTACCAGAAGCAGTGCGAGCAAAAACAAAACCACTTCCATGAACAATACGAAAATTTATGCGGATGTTGCTGACATCATAAAGCTTTAATGGATAAAATTCAGACTTTGATTTATCTATATACTAAAAGATGTCATTTGAATGAAACAGAAGTTCACGCCTATTTTGGACTAATCATCTGTTCCGGTCGCACCCATTGGTCGAACTGTTCGGCAGAAAGGAGTCCAGATTTTACAGCTTCCTCCTTAATAATCATGCTTTATCTTCCTCGGAAACTGAGCACGGCTATCAATCAAATTACCTTCAACGTTGTGCCATTCTTGTGAGCCGTTTTCGCTATTTTCGCAGCATTGTCATAGCCAATATGCGGGTTGAGTGCTGTGACGAGCATCAGAGAGTCGTTCAGCAGTTTTTTGATGTTTTCTTCGTTGGCCCGTATCCCTATCACACAATGTTTTGTGAACGACTCGGCACCGTCGGCCAGCAAACGGACAGACTGCAGCACATTGCGGACAATCAACGGTTTGAACACGTTGAGCTCGAAATGACCGTTCGACGCACCGACCGTGACGGCCACCTGCACAAATGTCGATGAGATGAAACCATGAGGTAGGCCAATGGTTTTCATGCCTGATTTCCGAACACTTGCGCAGCGATCATCGTAAGCGCCTCGCACTGAGTGGGGTTCACTTTGCCGGGCATAATGGAAGAGCCCGGCTCATTCTCCGGCAGCGACAGTTCGCCTAAGCCACAACGGGGACCCGAGCCAAGAAAACGAACGTCGTTCGCTATCTTCATTAACGAAGTTGCCACCACATTCAACGCACCATGGACCTAATTAAATTKATTCAAAAAGGAAATTTACAAACCCCAAATAAACACCTCAACGAGAGCGTCGTGTGCAGCCAAAGCTTCAAATTTGTTTGGGGCAGTCTTGAACGGCAAGCCAGTCAATTCGGCCAATTTGCTGAAATGTGATTCGAAATTGGGCGTGTTTGGTGCGATTACCTTGCCACTTTTTCTGCAAACCCTTTCCGGGTGTTCAGACCGGTGCCAACCGCCGTCCCACCAGCGGCCAACTCGTACAGACGGGGAAATGTTGCTTCCACACGCGAAATCCCGTTGGCAACCTGAGTGACATAGGCCCCAAATTCCTGGCCCAAAGTCAGCGGCACGGCGTCTTGAGTGTGCGTCCGACCAATTTTAATGATTTGTTCAAATGCCTTCGATTTTTTGGCCAATTCCTCGTGGAGAAAACGCAGTGAAGGCAACAGGCGGGAAGTGATCTCGACCGCAACCGCAACATGCATCGCGGTCGGAAACGTGTCATTGCTCGACTGCGACATGTTCACGTGGTCATTTGGATGGACGGGACTCTCAAAAAAAGTAGTTTTAAAAGTCCGTTTGAAGAAGAACAAGACAATACCTTGGAGCCAAGAACTCCGCCGAGGATTTCGATTGCTCTATTCGAAATAACCTCGTTCACATTCATATTCGATTGAGTTCCACTGCCAGTTTGCCAAACGACGAGTGGAAAATGCTCATCCAATTTGCCGGAAATGACATCATCTGCAGAAAAATAAATAAAAAATAGAGCTGATTGTGAACACAATCGTCCCCCTCTCCTCCCAAACGAAAAATTCGCATTTTTTTAAACAAATTTTCTTAACAAAATGCATCAAAAACGTATATATTTTTTAGTGTTGTAGCGTAATATTTAGGGCCTTACCTGCAGCTTGACAAATTGCAGTCGTCAGTTTAGGATCCAAGCCAAAGTCTTGGTTAACGGTCGCGGCAGCTTTCTTCAGATAACCAAATGCGCGAATGACTGGGAGTGGCATCCGTTCCTCGGGGCCTCCGATTTTAAAGAATTGCATTGACCTGAAATATTCCTTATTTTTTGGATAGATTTTATACATGTGAATCATTTGCCTTGCTGTTTGAGCACCATAATAGCGATCCAAAGGAACTCTGAATGCGTGTTTATTTATATCGTTAAACTTTTAAAGAAAATCGCTCAATTAATGTATAAAAAATGCATTACCGCAATTCCCCAAAGGTATCGCGCTCAATGCGAAAATTTTCAGTGCTCATTTTTGTTGTAGAATTGTGAATAAGTGCAAAACGGACACTTGTTCTTGCACCAAGCAGTGATTTTACTAACATAACACGGTCAATGTCAAGCAAATTGTAAGGCAATTAAAATCTAAAGGGATTCAATAATAAACCATCATAACAATAATTAGATATTAGTTAGAAAAAGGATTTTAACGTTACCGATAAAATTTGAAAATCTTAATTAGAATCACGAACCTGAATTCGAATCGAACACAATTTTCCCAAAATCAAAATGGCCCAAAATCATTCAAAAGGAATGTATTCGATCATAGTTGGAAATTTTGAAGTGATTTTTCCAAAATTTTGAGTATCGGAAAAAATTCGACTTTGGGTGGGGTACGAAATGCGTCGAAATGGATGTCAGATTCGGATTCTATGCGCCCGAAAATCCCCAGAAACGGTTTAGGTATTTCGTTGGGCAGCAAACTTATTCATGTTTTTTTTTTACTTTTTTTGACAGAACGCCAATGATTCGAACCGTCGCGTTTTTTTCAAAAAAAAAATAGTATGCTTGATTTTTCAGCGTTAAAACAGGATTCCAATCGATATCCCCTTTTTGTGGTTTTTTGAAAGTGAAATGATGCTTTTTTCATGCATGCATAAACATATTCAGATGATTTTTAAGAACAAATTCAACCTATTTGATCATCAAACTTTAGGTCATCAGACATTGCGATTGCTTTCAGTTAATTAAATCTAAAATTACGAA
>MEIZ01000008.1:156601-167733 GCA_001723225.1 Globodera ellingtonae | reverse complement strand
AATGTCATTAACCCCAAGGCGTTGAGCAGAAGAGTACAGTGAGCAAGCAAATAAATGCATTCACTCAAATTGCGCATTCCGTTGCGAGGACATGCCAACATAATGGGGATGGATGGGCACAAGGACATTTTTAATACCTAACGCGATACAAACATATGTAAAATGCACTTGAGGTAGAATTTGCCAAAGAGATTTCTTCCAAAATTTCATAAAATAAGCAGCTAATTTTTTAAATTAAAGATGTCTAATCATGTACATATATTTAAAATTCTTAGAACATTTCACAAATTGAAGCTTCGTTTCAGAAGTTTGAAGAAAATTTGAACAAATTAAGCGAAATATTAGTTATTTAAAATTTTTGGGTGTTCGAATATTATGATTCGGGGGCTAAAGCTGCAAAAATTTGAGCAATTTCGTTCGGAAACAAAAACAAACTCTTGAAATCGAGTAGAACGTCCTCTTTAGCATTTCATCGTATTTTTGATAATGAATGCGTACCAAAGAGCCACGGTGAACAGAGCGAAAAAGCGACGAGCGTTTGAAGACAGAATTGCGGGTGGAATCCGCAACAACACTCACCCCCGCCAGGACATCAGCGCACGAATGCGGACACGCGCTGATTTTATGGCTACACCCCAAAAACATCGACCGGTTTCGCTGGGTATGATTTAAATTTAGCATTTTAAATTAAATTCAAGTGCACGACAGTTCCTGGTTTTGCTTATGGTTAAAAAACAAATTTTGGGTCATGGATTGGGGTGGAGGCAAAACTTCTTTTTTCAGATGACCATCATCCCGAACGGGCCCACGGCCGGCTGCACCTACTTTTGGGAGCGGGAGGAGCCCGAGTTGTACTCCCGCTCACAATTGAAGGCCAAATTAGCCCAAATTCTGGGCGGGCAGGCGGGGGAAACGCTATTTTGCGGTTCCGCCGTAGGACATGGATTTGACCTCCATGACGCAAAGAGGATCGCCGAGATGGTAAAAGAAGTCGAATTTAAGCCGAAGCCAATGGCAACTTTGAATAAAAAAGAAAACCGCAATTATTTCAACTTTGGCCACAATTTCTGTTTTCGTGTGATTTGCAGATTGATCGGAAAAGACCAGGTGGGATTGGTAAGGAGAAGGCCAGGAAGAGACCGGAGAGGGTGGCACAAACGAAGACGAGCGGTACGATGGCAGGATTGGCGGCCGCAACCAACAAACAGGGGCATCTGCGAAGAGAGGGAAGGTGATGAGGGCGGCCCATGGAAGGGAAACGAAGGGGGGATACGAAGGAAGAATTTTGGACACACAACAACAACAACAACAATTTTTTCATTGTTTTGTGATTTTGTTCTTGTATTAAAAAATTTATTTGTGCGTAGTTGAGATTTTTCGGCTGTAAGGGTTCGGGTTTTCAATTTGTATAATCTGAGTTCATGCTTTGCATTCTTTGTTGTTTTTTGTAGTGTTCCGGGATTGTTAATTAGGTTTGCGGCTTTGAAGCTTTTAGGCATGGGAGAGGCCCGGCGGCGCCGACAGGCGCTCATGAAAATTTTTTTAAGATTTTCAAGATATTTTTGAAAATTCGTCCAAATGTTGGCGAAATGTTTACAAATTTTAAAAATATACATTATCCAATAAATTGGGAGAAAGCCCATTCAAGACTTGATTTTCCTTCTTGTCAACACGTTTTAAAAACCCCAACTCGTTCACCCCTAACTCGTTCACCTACCTCGACTCGTTCCCGGACGGAGGACGACCGTTCCGGGCCGATTAGCTCCACTTTTCAAGGGTTTTTTTATGACTTCTTACAAATCTAACCAAATCAAGATATCTTCAATTAAAGCTAAAATTTAATGGATCCATCGGAGCAACAGCCGGAAGAAGCGGAGGATGAAGTGTTGGACTTGGACAAGAAAAAGAAGAAGAAGAAATCAAAGAAGCCTGACTTGAAGCTGTCCGATGATGAACTTGAGGAGGAAAAGGTGCTGTGCTAATATTGGTGTCTAGTTGCACCCATTTTTTGAAAAATAACAAATAGAATTTTGACATTTTCGTTCGTGCTCGGGTACAGATTTATGTCTTAAAATAGCGACTTTCGGCTTTTTGGATCTTTTATTATCGAACATTTTGAGTTAAGACTAAAGCAACTTCCTTTTAGGCCGTCACAGCGTTGGCTGAGGGAATTGGTCGAACAAATTTGTTGGATGCAAAGGATGCGGACGCTTGGGCTGACTACAACTACGACGAAATGTTGGACATGGTGTTCAGTATAATGCGAGAAAAGAATCCAGAAAGTACGTTCTCTGTTTTATTTCGCATTTTTTTCAATTTTCTTTCCATTGCTCTAACATTTTTTGGTAATAGTGTGCTTTGTGCCCCCCCCTTTTTTGAAAAAATTAAATTTTTTTTAAAGTCATATAAAACAAATTTCCGGGGTTTTTCGGGGTCGCTGATCACGATTCGGACATTTATTTTACCCAGTTCCGAACCCCGGACCCGAATTCGAACAATTTTTCAAAAATTTCCTAAGTTTCAATTTTAGCCTCAAAATCATTCAAAAAGCATAAAATTACAACGAAAAAGCAAATAATGATCGAATTCATGGTTTTTGAATGATTTTGAGGCTAAATTTGATTTTTGGGAAAATTGATTTTTTGAAACTTGTTCGAATTCGGGTCCGGGGTTCGAAATTGGTCGAAATGGATGTTAGAATCGGATTCTACGCCTCTAGAAATATTTTTGTATCGACTTCTGAAAAAATTTTGTATTTTTTTCAAAAAAGGGGGGGGCACAAAGCACACTATTACCCATTTTTTCAGTGGTTTCCGGGAAGAAGAAAACTTTTGTGATGAAACCACCGGAGGTGCAACGGGCGGGCAGCAAAAAGACCGCGTTCACAAATTTCACTGAAATTTGTCGTCTGCTAAAGCGCGACCCCAAACATGTGCTACAATTTTTGATGGCCGAGTTGGGAACGACGTGGGTAACAACTCTCTTATACTTTTTCATTACTTTTTGAACTGAAACATTCATTTTTAGTGGATCCATTGACGGAAACCAATGTCTGATTGTCAAAGGCAAATTCCAACAGAAACACTTTGAAAATGTGCTGCGCGGATACATAAGTATGGCTTTTTAAAACACAAAAAATGGATTGAATTTTTTTTTTGTTAGGAAATTACAACAAATTTTCAGAATTTTGTTTTTTTATGTGTAAATTCGGGCCCGTGAAATTAGAATACCTTTTTATTTATTTTTCGCCTATTAAAGACGAATACGTGCGCTGTCACACATGCCGCTCTTCGGACACCGAGTTGACCAAGGACGTCTCGCGGTTGTTCTTCATCCAATGCAAGCGTTGTGGCAGCAGGTTCGCCGTGACCAGCATTAAGTCCGGCTTCACCGCCATGGTGGGCAWGCGGGCGGCGTTGCGCCGAGCGGCCGAGGCGACGGCGGGAAAGTGAAGAAAATGTGCCATAAAGAATTTGGAAGAAAGTGAACAAAAAAAGCATTCAACAAMAATGTGATGATGCTTTGTGTGAAACTTTTTGTTGTTGATACGAACAAATATTTCATTTCCATTGCAAAAATTTGGTTTGAATCAAATTCCTGAGCCCGGTGAGAGGCCAGCTCAAAAATTCCGCAACTTTAGGCTACTAAACAACCGACAAATTTTGTTGTTGACTTTTGTTTAATATAAATATGGCACAATAAACCTTATTTAATATTGTTTTGCGTCTTCATTCTTATCATTGATTTCAAAGTTCAATAAATTTTGTCGTTGATTGTTTTTCGGAATAGGAAGGCGCATTTAAAACTGCTTAGAACATGCGCTTCATCCATCCCTTCCCGGCCTCTCAACTCTCTTCCGATGATTTACTCTGTGCCGTGTCCGCTTGGCTAACGCCCCCTATCGATGATGAAGCCGGCAGTGCTGGGGCGGACTGCTCTTCAACGACGACTGGTCCGTTCTTCATTTCGGAACGCTTTCCAGAACATTTTTGCTTGAACCTGACGACCTGTAGATGCACTGGCCGAACTGTTGGGATTTTAGTTTGTTCGGCTAAACAGATTTTGGTCCGCAAGCTCTGGGCTAACTTTTCGCCTCCCTCAGCTCAAAACCGAAATCTCAGTGCCCATGGTCTTCTCCCATGACGAATGGTTTGTCCAATGTGTGCCGGCTTTGGGCGAACTGCTTGGCAAACTCTTGTTGAGAGATGAACAGCAACAACAGCAGTGGAATGAGGAGTGCCAGGTGCTGAGGTATTTGCTTGGTCTGGCGGTGCGCATTCCGATGCGGACACGATCACGGGAAGAGATGCGTCTGTTCATTGTACGCACACAAAAATTTTAGACTTTTTAAATTCATTATTATTATCCATTTCATTTTTTCATGACATTTTCGGCACATTGCTGTGCTGCTCATCCCAGCCGGCGCACGAGCGTCCCAGAAGACTGGCGCAGAAAACGCTGGTTGTGTTGCTGAAACGCTTCGAGCCCGTGGCCCAGTTTTTGCTACTGTCCCGACTTTTCCAGGTTTTTATTTTGCATTGGCATATATTTGAAACTTGATGAACTGCCTGGACGCATTATTTCAGCTGCTTATTCTGCGCGCGATTCCTCTCTCAAATCCAGAGTACGAACCCCAACTGTTGGCCTGGCTGGTGGACATCTACCGGACGAAATGCTATGCCAGGGAGGAGCAGGATGAGGGCTCATCAGCCGCCATCATCGCCGAACTGTTCCAGGCACAGCTCTGCCATTTCTACTCTCAAATACGGGAGATTGTGTTTGATGGTCTGTCTGTAGCACCTCTGGATTTAACAATTTGGCAATCCATGTCCATCTGCCCAGATCCATTGGCATCAGTCAACTTCTACACCTCCGTCTGTCTTCTTCTCACGGCTCATGCACTGCACCGTCATCGCCTGACACTTCTTCGTAATGTCGGGCCCAGTTGGGTGTGTCGAGTTCGTGAGCAGCTCCGGGACTGGCGCTCCATGGACGAAGCGAACAAAATGCTGCAACAACAACAACAACGAAGGTCGCAGAAGAACAACGCCGACGTCATGGCGATCGAGTAGGGCGATTTATATAATGTACCTATCTACTCTTTTTCCGTCCATTTATCGAGAAAAAAAAGTGTCAGGGGGCCTTACCGAATTTTATCGAAAATTTGGGAATGGACAAAAACGAAAGTTTGCCTTAATTAACTATTTTTATTGTATCACCGGTTAAGGCAAATGATAACGACTGACGAGCAACAGAAACAAGGCAGGCTGAATATGTTGGCTTTCCAGCTCGAAGAAGCGGCACGCCGTTTTGATGAAGCATTAAACGAGGTAAATTGTTGTTGAGTGCACAAAATTTATGAAAACCCGAACATTTTTTTTTAACCAAAAATGATCCTATTTTAGCACGTATAATTGAGGGAAGTCGTTGTGAAATAATTCTGAATGAAAATGATGAATGAGAGGGAAGAAAATGAACATTGAACTTTTGTTATTGGTGGGCCACCGCTACGTGGCCTAACTTTTTGTTTAGGCAAAAACGATGATTGGTGGTGACTTTTAGTGCAGTGAATAAAAGAAATTCCTTCATTTATACTTGAAACTGGAATCTAAATAATCACTAAAACTAAAAACATTCTAAGGCTTCTCGGGGGCATCCGAGGTAAAATCACACATTTTTGAAATGTAAACGTTTTTCGGAATTAAACATGCTGAAAACTTTCGACCTCCAAGCCTAGAATAGGTTCAAGCCTATTTTAGGATCGAAAATCCCAAAAAGGTATTTTTTAGGTCTGAATCGGAGAAACGACGAAATTTCCGGGTTAAAAACATGTTTTTGCATGCATAACTCGCCAAAACAAAGCTGCATTAGGTAAATGCAAAAACCCAGCCCTATTTATTACAAGCTTTGCGCATATTTCTTTGCACAAAGTACACACACAGCAACCAAATCGGATTGGATTGAGAACATTCAGTTCATGAAAAGGAATGACCGCTCGAGGGGAGGGGCGGCGGCGGCGTCTGAAGAAGAGATTGATTGGGGGGGGGGCGGCCGGCAGTTGCATCGACCAATTGCCCTTCCCAATCCCTCCACATTCATTCATTCCTTCCTTCCTTCAACCTCCTTCTCCTCCATCCGTAGCCTTTCTGTTCATTCTTTTTGGCTCTCCAACCAGAAATGGAGAATTGATGGAAAAGCTGACAATGAAATCCGTTTCCACGACACAACCAACCCACCATCCCTCCTCCTTTTGGGTAATCTTCAGGTTTAAATTCAGAAGCCCGACTCCTCCAACTTGTTTAATCTCAGTCAGTTCATTTTCGTGATCCTTTATTCAAAAAACGCTTTTATTAAAAAAAAAAATTTAAATTTTTCTGTTTGGTTAAGCGCGTTTCACCCTTTTGCCCGTCCTGCTGTACCTGGAAACAACACCACGAAAATAATAACAATTTTGTAAAATTTCAGTTACTATTCTCCTCTTGTTTATTGTATTGTCTCTCTTCAATTTTGCCCTCACAATTAATGTGTTAAACTTCAAAATTGTCGGCGGCATGGCTTTTTCTTTCCTTTTTACGCTTGGCTTTTGCCGCTTCTTTGGGGCGGTCGGCGCCGATTTGTTCACTTCCTCTGCCGATTTGCAACGACTGACGCACGCGGAATGGGAAATTCCGCAGCTGATCAACAATTACATAAAGTTGGAGACGGAACGACTGGAACATCTGAAGAGGTTTTGTTGGTATTTTTAATTTAAATTGATTTTATTTTAAAATTTATTTTTTTGATGAGAAGTATATGTTCATCCCGTTCAGCATGGCTTTCAAATATCGGCAGACCAACGAACAGCTGCAGACGAACATCCAAAGCGTGTCCAATCCGATCAATGCTTTTCGAATGATCAAACGGCTGACCAACGCATGGAAAGAACTGCAGGCGGAAATGCGTGCCGATGTGGCGGACGCGTACTTGCAAAATGTGACCATGGAAGGCCAGGCCAAATTCCCGACGGACGTAAGTGTTCTTTTTTGGGTCCATAACAAAAACAGACACCAAATTTTGTACATTTCTAGGAGGATTTGAGTGGTGCCGCCGTCGGATTGCTGCGTTTGCAAGACACGTACAGATTGGAGACGCGGGACTTGGCCAACGGATTTGTGCAGGACGTCAAAATTGGCAATGAAATGACAGGTGAATCTTTTTGTCTGTTTCTGGCTTAGTTACTAGCGCGTCGTTTCCGTAACTGTTAGCCCATTTCCGACTTATTAATTTGGTCAAAATTCGTCACATTACAAAATTCCGGGTTTTTGGAAAACGGTTTAAATGGCGTAACAAATTTGGATACGTTCAAATCCAACATTTTTAGTCCAATTTGTATATTATTCCTTTTTTTTGTTTATAGCGTTTGATTGCTTCGAAATTGGTCGCATTGCGTACAACAACGAGGCGAACATTTTGCAATAAAAATATTCGTTTTCATTTCAACTCGTCGCCACGTTTAGGACTTTTACCACACTTTGCTTTGGATGCAGGAAGCGCTCAGCCGAGCGAAGCGCGAAAGTACGCCGACAATTGCGGGTCAGTTGAGTTGTTCAAACAGTTCAAAACGGGTTTTTAACTCTTTGTCCATCTCCAATTTGTCGGAACTATTTGATTTGTCCCCAGAGGGGAAGAAGCATTTACCCCCCCCCCCCTCTCCCCCTTTTCCTCAACAGAAATAACTTTCGTTTCCGTCTGTTCAGAGTCCGATGTGCTCGGTTTGTGCCTTTGAGCGTTTTGACGAGAAAAAAAAATGAAACGAAGACAACTTGCAAACTCACAGAATATCTCGCTTTTGCCATGTTCAAGCAGGGCAACCTCAAAATGGCGCTGACAACGACCGATCGGCTCGCTGAAATTGGTACATTTTTTTGTGCACATTTTTTCAACGAGTTCAACGCTCGGCTGTTTAAGCACCGACCCATCCGCGGGCAAACGGAAACATCAAATGGTAAATTGACTCCTCCGCTTTATGTATCTGATCAGCCTGGCAATGCCAAAAAAAGGTATGAGGATCAACTGACTGCTGACGGCGTGAAAAGTGCCGATTTCCGGAAGAATATTCCCCCGCTGGAGAATCGGCGCCGTGACGACTCATTGGGCGACTCTGAAAGGTCAGCGATTCTCTCTGATCGACTTTCTTAATCACTCCCCCGGGGGGATCTTTGAGTTGGGGAGTCCCCACCAACAATTTAAATGGTTATTGATTTCTAACTTAATCACTTTCATGAACCCCCCTCCCCGGGGGATCTTTGAGTTGGGGAGACCCAATCCAATTCGTTTTTTAGGAACATTTACGAGGCTCTGTGCCGTGACGAAGTGCCTGTGGTGATATTTTTTTGCGATGAAGTTTTATTTGATTTTGTTTTTTCTTCTAATTGTGCACAGAGTGTGAAGGAAACCTCCAAGTTGTACTGCTACTACAAAATGGACCGACCCTTTCTGCGAGTAGCCCCGTTCAAAGTCGAAATTGTGCGTTTTAATCCGCTCGCTGTGCTCTTCCGGAATGTGATTGTTGACGAAGAGATTGAACGTATTCAGGAGTTGGCCAAGCCGAAAGTCAGTCCGTGTTTGAATCGTTCACTATTTTTGTTGTTGTTGTGTTGTTGTTTTGATGACCTCGAATGCTACGAGTTCATTTTATTATTTGGTAATTTTGTGTCAAATTCTCTCGTCCTTATTAAGCTGGCACGCGCCACGGTGCAGAACAGTCAGACGGGACAGTTGGAGACGGCGTCTTATCGCATCAGCAAAAGCGCGTGGCTGAAAGCGTCAGCGGACGAAGTCGTCGAACGGATCAACACCAGACTGAACCTGATGACCAACCTGGAGATGGAGACGGCGGAGGAGTTGCAAGTGCGCGACTCGGCATTGCATTTATGTCGAAGATCATTTCCAATTACAATAATTTCAGATCGCAAATTATGGCATCGGAGGGCACTACGACCCCCATTATGACTTTGCGCGGGTGAGGCATTATTTTACAAATTTTAAATCGGCTTTTGGTAGCACCAATTTAAACGAATTAAAATAAGTTCAGAAGGAGGAGAAGAAGGCGTTCAGCGACTTGGGCACCGGGAATCGAATTGCCACGGCTCTGTTTTACTTCACACAGCCCGAAAAGGGCGGCTACACGGTCAGTGAAGTGTGCCGTGCCGTGCCGTCTTCCCATTTTTGACATTATTTTTTGTCCCAAAGGTATTCACTGAACTGAAGACGGCCCAACGGCCCAGCAAATATGACTGTCTTTTCTGGTACAATTTGTTGAGGAGCGGCGAAGGCGACCTCAGAACCCGGTGGGTGGGTGTTGGTGTTCAAACTGAACATCTAACAGAATTTCCGACTTCTTAATCAGAAAGCGTGAAATCGGGGGGGGGGGGRCTTTATGATGAATTTTATCCCGTAAAGCGCTGTTTTTCGCAGTAAAAGCATTCATGCACAATGTTTTTCAGCCATGCCGCGTGCCCTGTGCTGCTCGGTGTCAAGTGGGTGTCGAATAAGTGAGTTTGTGTGCTGCTGCAGTTCCCGTGGCGTGACTGTTCTGTTTCCACCCATTCAGATGGATTCACGAGAAGGGCCAAGAATTGTTGCGTCCGTGTGCCCTGAAGCCGTCCGTCCAGGAGCGCTATGTGGGCGATTTGGGCGGACCCGAACCGCGTGACCACCCCAACATCAGTCCGTACTGCAAGACGGGGCCACAATGCGACTAATTGCTGAGACTAACCGGGGGGGGGGATGAACGAATTGTTAATACTTTCATTAATTCTGATCGTTTGGTTTGGCCCCGTTTGATCCGTGTCCTGTTGGTCCCATTTCCCCCCCAATTTTGTTTGTCAACAGTTTCCCTAATTCAAACAACGCTTGTCATTATTAGCGTTTTGAATTGGTCCCGCCGGCTTCCCCTCACTCTCATTTAGTCAGCCAATTCGAAACTCTCCGCCCGTACTGCTTGCCTTGCTGTTTTGTTTTCTGTCTTCGGGTTCACCCGTCCGTTCCCCCCATTCACTTCCATTCTTCCATCTTGCCTTTTTTGTTTTGTTTTGTTTCCTTTTTACACTTTGCCATTTAAATATTTATTTTTCATTCCGTTATTTTGTAATTAAATCACACTTAAAATTGTCAATGAAAATAATTAATATAATTATTCCCTCTCCCCCTTTTTCGAGCATAATATTCACGGCATTCATTAACTTTTCTTTCACTGTTTTTCATGTTCCTTCAATTGATTTTGTTCATAATTCTTGTTATTGTGGCATTTGGCATTCATTATTGTCCTTTTTCACATGTGATGATTGATTGGTGCGCCGCAATTTATATTTACAAAAAAGAAAATATCACTTTGTTTACACAGCGCCGGGGGGGGGGTGGGTCATTTTCACTCAAACAAATGGTCAAATAAGGAAATTAATGGTATAATTTGTGTACCCCGTGCCCAATTAATGCGCATCATTATGCAGGTGAACGTTTTGTTGGTGTCCGTGTTGTGACAATGGCAATCCATCAAAGTTTCATTTGTTTTTCTGTTTGCCACGTGTGGTTGGGTTGGCTCACAGCTCGTCATGGGTTGGCTTCAAACTGGGCTCCACATTTTCGATGAACCACTTGAACGGCTTGCAGTTCAGCTTCTCCTTCAGCTTCAGCCGTTCGCCCAGGTCCCCGGGGTCTGTGCGCTTGGCTGCCGGCCGTATGGCGGTGTACTTTTTCTGAAAGTTCGTTTTGAGCATGGCGGAAGCGGCGTCGTACAACAAGCAGTGCCTAGACCTCGAAGTCTTCCAACCAGACGCGGGCCGTCCTCAGCGAGTTGTACAGGCTGGAGTCGATGCCCGGCTTGCCCCGGTACGGACGGCGCATGCGGAACACGTGGCCGACGCGGGAGCACGGCGCGACCAGCACTTCGCCACCGCACAGCCAGACTCGGATGGAGTACTCAATGTTCTCCGCGCCCCAAATCTCCATGCCCATGTCGTATTCGCCAAGCTCGCGGAAATATTCCCGAGACACCGCCAGAAGCCCTTGGGGGGATAGGACGCGTATTTGGGGGAGAGCCCTCTCCCCCCATGGGCTTCGGATCCTTTGCCCCCCTACAAATCCCTTAAGCC
>MEIZ01000008.1:123381-140148 GCA_001723225.1 Globodera ellingtonae | reverse complement strand
CCCCTGGGGGGCTCCAAAATAGGCATTTGATGATTAAACACCAACTTTGCCCCTCCTTCCCCTTCCCTCTGCCGATCATTCCTCCCCTACGGCAATGCCACGAATGGTCTTTCTGTTCATCGCCATTCTGTCTCTTATACACATCTAGATGTGTATAAGAGACAGTCCCTCTGCCGATCATTCCTCCCCTACGGCAATGCCACGAATGGTCTTTCTGTTCATCGCCATTGGGGAGGCACGGAAATGGGGAAACCCGATTAAATTTGGCAACGCGTTCACCCCTCTCCCCCCTTTTGTCAGTTGGTGTCATCGCCTCTGCAGATGGGAAACGACGCCATGGGCGCACTCGGACTGGCACACATCCGCGACAGTTGGGTAAGTGGGGGACTGATTGATCAAAAATGATAATTTTTGTATTTAAAATCAGATGGAATACCCAAAATTTGTGCACACCCACGAACTGCTGATTGGTCAACTAATACGTCAATGGACATCGAACGTGCTGAGTTTGTGTGACCAATGCATCCAGCAGGGGTTGGGGCTGTACTTGGAGTGGATGGTCGGCTCGGAACAACTCGGCACGGAGCCAAAAGCCGAATTTGGCCGACGATTTGGGGAGGCACGCCAGCGATTGATGGCAGCGAGCAGTACAACGACGGAGGCATTCAGAGTCAAATTGCGTGCACTCATTGTTGAATTGTCACATTGCAGGGTTCTTCCCAAGGCTGTGCGGAGAGAGTGGCGGTTGTTGTGCACATGCTGGAGAGGTCGTTTGGTGCCCGAAATGTCAGCACTTTTGTGGCCCATTTGTTCCGTCGCCATGGGTGGGCGTTCCGCTGCACGACGACTGCCGAGCTTGGCAAGCTGTTCCTGGACACCACCGGCATGCCGGAAGCTCGTCAGTAGTTTGCTCGTTTTTCTGTTGTTTCACTTGTACTGCTCGACCTCCCCCCCCCCACCATCATCAACAGAACGCGTGTTCGACTCGTTCCTTCGTCCGTCTTCCGCTGCCCAAATCCCTCTCGTGCACATTCTCGTCCATCCCGAACAGTCGTTGCTCCGTCTCTCGCAACAATTCGCGTCAGCAGACGCTCCGCCTCTGTCCATCCCTGTCGAAATTGTTGACGACACGCACAAGGGCATTCGACTGGTGCTGAACNAGTGATGGCGGCTGCTTTGCGAAAAGGCACCGAAATTTTGACGGCGAACCTTCCGCTGGTTAAGAAGGTGCACTCATTTAAAATTAAAAATGTTAAGCCGAAAATTTGTAAGGAAATTGGGTCAAAATTTGCTCGGGGTGAGGGAGGGGGGAAGTTTTTGCATTTTTCCCATATTTTTTAATTAAAAATATTTAAAAACCGCCGTATCCGAAGGCACAGACTCGGCCAAATCGTTGGTTATTTTGTTGAAGGACGAGCGGAAATGAGCGCGAATGGGCGGTCGGAAAGGAGCTGAAAACGGACAGCGACGAATTTAGCTCAAAAGTTTTTATCATTAAATTGGACAAACGCCGGATGAACATGACATTATCAAATGTGAAAACCTTGATTTTGCATAAACAGTGCCAATAAATACGATCTCGATACCATATATACACAGCATAATTAGACAAACATCCCGCATGGAACAACAGCAAAATCAGAAGAACGGCTGGTAATACTGAACTTTGTTTGGTTTGGGTGGCTATGAAGCAATTTACGAAATTTGGTTCTTCCTAATTAAATGAAAAGTGAATAAATTCGCCGAAATCAGCAATTGCATGGGATGGATTCGAACTCCCAACCTTTTTTTTGTTGAAAAGCACCCAGACCACTAGGCCAAAATTTAAATCTTTTCCGAATTAGAGCCCCAAAATTGATACACGTCCAAAAAACTTTTACGCGTCAAAAAGGGGCCGGAACGATCCTGGGGACGAAATGTAGGGGCCGAAACGATCCTGGGGACGAAATGTAGGGGCCGAAACGATCCTGGGGACGAAATGTAGGGGCCGGAACGACTCTGGGGCCGAAACGGACGAAACGTAACTTGTGAATTGTCATTCAAAATTTTTTTTAAAAAAAAATTTTGGAATTGTTTACAAGATCGTAAATGGTTCAGAGAAAGTCGGAAAAAATCATTAACACAGTCGGGGACCTGATCCCCCGTCCAAAGTTTGCCAGCATCGACTACTCACCACTACAAAACTCATTTGTAACTCAAAAATTCCATTCTGGGTGTAAAATCCGAAATTTTACTCAATTTCCGAAACTCGAAATCCGAAACGGCTAAAAAACCCGAAATTTCGTCCGAAATTTTGCGCATCCCTGGTGTGCACTGAGTGCCGCGCGCCCTGTGTCTGTCATTCTGATTTTGCTTAAGAGATGCGTTCTTCCGCTTCGTCAAAACGGCGGGGACGAGCAAAGAGCAGCGGTGGTCGGCGGGAAGCGGTTGGTCGGCATCCAGTCAAAGTCCGCCGCCACGGGCAAAAGGGTCAAGCTGTCGCTGGAGCGTGCAGTGGATAACGGCGTTATTTCACGTCAATTTAAAAAAAATTCAAATTTATTTCCCCCCCCCCAATTCGATTCAAATGCACGAAATAAATGGTTCATTCCTTCTTCATTTCCATGCGACTTCTGCCGACTCGTTTTTTGACAAGTCCAACTCCCATACCAAGCGACTGAATTTTTTTTTCTAAATTTGGTCAAATAATTTCATCGAACCAACCATAATTTGGTGATTTGCGAGAACTCCCATTGCTTGCCAAATTGCCTCCGCAGACTGTTCGGTGTATCCAACCGACTTCAACGAGTCAATAACATTGACTTTATAGTCCTGGCCCTTCGGTGACGGTTCCGGATGTCCCTCTCCGCAACTCTCTGCCTCCCGCACTGCCCCATCTTGCGTCGTTTGACCCCAATATTTTCTCACAGTTCCACCTCTTCGTGCACAACGGAAACGATTTCCTTTGTTTTTGGCAAGTCCAAGTCCCATAACAATCGACTGATTTTTTTTTTTTTCAAATTTGGGAAAATAATTTCATCGAACCAACCATAATTTGGTGATTTGCGAGAACGCCAATCGCTTGCCAAATTGCCTCCGCAGACTGTTCGGTGTATCCTCCCGACTTTAACGAGTTAATCACATTGTCTTTATTGTTCTGGGGATTCTGTGACGTGCCCGGCTGCCCCTCTCCGACTCTATGGCTTCCCCATTTTCGTCCTGCACAAAAACATTCCGTTTTAGGCTATCTTTGGCTGGTATAATTAACAGCTCGAAAAATCCAACGAACCAACCTTCGTGAGAAGCACCGAACACCTTCGTTCCCGGGTTTGGCTTAGAATGAATCGGCTCAACAATACCCTGCCCAGTTTTCCCCAGGCCTTGCCCTTCTTTGAATCCCATATTCTTAAAATTAGTCTGTTTTACTGTGCTGAACTATTTGGTGAACACATTCCAACCTTCATCATTCGCAAGAGTACGCCGCTCTTATTGGAGTTGGCAACCCATTCAAGATCATTCAATTTAGAAGCATTCGAAGGCGCCTCGCCCCCCGACGGTTCTTCTACCGCAACGGATAACCCTTTCAAGTCACACACCTCAAAGAATGTTTTTATCACTAGAAATCAAACTATTTCCAGCACCTCCGTTTTTGCAGCATTGTACTTAACCTTCTCGCCACGAACGAAGGAAATTGGAGCCGAATCGTTCCTATTCATTTTTCCGACGTTTTGTCGATGCCTACGCGGGCCAGTTGATGTCGACTGATTCGCACTCTGTTCGCCGCTTCCACGAAAACGATGTAACCCTACTAGTAAAACGTTTGAAATAATTCGTTCAAATTTCATGCATCAAACCCGCGCGTTTCCATGCACTTTCACTCACCCATTTCCAGACGAAGTCTCTCACTTTCCCTTCCGCTCATTTTTATTTAGGCGTTTTGGTAACTAAAGGATTAAAACAACAAACATCCAATTAAAATTCCTTGGAAAAGTACGCCAATCCCAGTGGCAAAAAGACTCAAATTTGTATAAATTTGCATTTCACAATTTTTGAATATTTGAAGAGCAACCGGAATGGAAGTTCGAGAGGTTCAACCCCTAAGGGGACGCCCAACATGGACAGGGGGGGGAGGGTAATGGGAAAATGAATGAATTTCACACATTGCTTCTGAACGCCTTTACTATTTATAATTTGCACTTTGTCAATATTATTTTCTGTGAAAAGAGAGACATTAATCAATCACAAAAGGGGCGTGGAGAAAGAACGATAAATTTGAATTAAATTATTCAGTCAATTAAAATTGCTTAAAGGTGCAAGAGAGAGAGGAGAGTTCTTTCCTTCTCCACAAATGTTGGGGACAAAAACGGAGGAAAGATTATATAATATTATAAAAAAAGCATTTCCTGATGACGAGGATCAATCGGAGAATTTAAAAGGGAGAGAGAGGTCAACAAAATTGCAAATTGGTCAGGCGACGGTGGGCGGCGGGTCCATTACCCCGGGATGTAACCGGACGCCAAAAAATGTCCGGAACCCGCCGGTTACATTCCGTGTCCGTATCGCCGGACGGCGGGGAAACGAAATAATAAAAATTAAATATATATATAGTATAAAAAAGGGAAGTGATGTAAGTCTGAAATGTCTTCTAAATTTGGGTGTCTCTGATGCGAAGCAACCGATCCCTGGCACAGGAGGAGGTAATGCGCCCGTCCGGCTCGTGCTCCCACATCTCCGTCATCGTGCGAACAATTTGCGACAGAACCTTGCAAATCGGAGAAAATGCAGGAACAAAATCCGGGATTGATTGGGGGGGCAAGGGGGTAAAATTCTGGCAAAAAATGCTAATTTCCGTCAGTTTTTGAGTCTGGGCCGGTCGACTAAGAGCCCCAACAAGTTCAGTATGTTCATTTGCCTCAACCCAGGAAGGGAACCACATTCCGCCATGTCACTTTAGCCTTTGTGTCTACCTGGTTTTGGCTCCGCGACTCCCTTGGCGCTGGTCGATGTCGCTTCGTCACCACCTGGTCCCGCATTTGCCAAATGGTTGGGTTCTGTCCCACCCCGCGTTCGTAAGGCAGCGAATACCTCAGCTCGTTTTCCTCCCCCTCCGGTGCTGAAGGGACATGGAAGTTGGCATTATTTATTTAATTCCAAAATGCCCACACCGCCGTCGGCTTTCACCTGTCACTGTGCGCGAGAGCACTTCCCAAATGACGAGGGCCGCCGCGTAGACGTCAATTTGTTCAAACGCAAAACAGGAAAAGTCCGTGGCACCCTCCAGCACCTCGGGGCTCATGTAGCGCACAGTGCCAACCTTCAATNTTTTTTTTGTTTGGTGCTTAAAAATTTTCGGTAAAAATTTTTTACTTACTTATTTTTGTACCTATTTTGGCATTTTTTTCCCACCTATTTAGGTACCTATTTTCCAATTTTTCTTACCTAAAAGTAGCAGCCCTGTTAATCAATCACAAAGGGGCGTGGAGAAAGAACAAATCTGAATAATTATTGTCAATTAAAATATTTAAAATTGCTTTAAAGCAGGGTTGCCAACAAAAATTTTTGAAAATAAGGACAGTGAAGGCCAAAAATAAGATTTTGCTGGCATTTTGCTGGCAAAAATAAGGACACTTTACAAAATGTTCAAAAATTCAGTAAATCTTTATTTTTTTGCATGAAATGACTTCTTTAACCATATTTCTGGACTCCAACAATTTTTTCTCAAAATTCAGGGTTTAAATTGCAGCTTTTCCCATTTCGGAAATTTTGCCGATTTTCGATTTTCAAAAATGCGTTTTTTTGCGAATTTTGCTTGCGGGGTGGGGGGGGGTCGGCGGTGCCGATAGGCGCCGCCGAGAGAAAATTTTGAATTTTCGACTCATTTGTTAAGAGATTTGCAACCAAAATTTTAAGAATGCGGCTAAATTTCATTTAAAAACAAAATACTTTCACAATTAGATAGGATTTAAATTATGAATATTACCATAGCTATAATGGCGTTAATTTTTTATGATTTTAAGGGGAGGAGACGGTGCGCCGATAGCAGGGCTGCAAGCAATTGCGGCCTTTTTGGGGTTGCGGATTGCCCGCAATCAAAATCCAATTGCGTGCAGCCCTGGCTGATGGTTATTGAGCAAAAAAAGTCTCCGATCTCAAAATTTTTAAAATCCGCATCGGAGCATTATAAATCCTCATTTGCTACCTAAAAACCGCAAATTCGGCATTTCTTCATTAAAGTGAAAATTTAAGTTAGTTTTGCTTCATTTGTTATATTTATCAGTGCAAACAATTGATTTGCGCAATTTCCTGACACAAATGAGCATTTTTAAGCGATTTTATATTTAATTTTTTTTGCGCGCAATTTTTAAAAATCTTTGGGAAGGGGGCGGTARGGGTCGGCGGTGCCGATAGGCGCCGCCGAGAAAATTTTGAATTTTTGACTCAATTTRTTAAGAGATTTCTAACCAAAATTTTAAAAATACTGTAATTTTTTGAAGTTTTTTTTTTGAAGATTTTAACGATATTTGTTAAAAAAATGCTTTTTATTGGTCATTTTTCCCAAAAAAACCACAAAAAGTCCACAAGGATCTTAAAAGGTCACAAAAATCAGCAAATCCGCATTTCAAAAAAAATCTTGGTGTCCGTACGTTTTGCCACCTTACATTTTGCCACTCCAGCAAAAATGTTACATTTTGCCACGAAATTTGCCACCACGCATATAGTTCGATTTTATGTGATGCATTTTGTGGGTAAAGGAAACTGAAGGATCTTGACAAGAAAATTCAAATTGTATTGCAATTTTATGAAAATTTTTCGAAAAAATGCGAAATAGTGGTAATAAATAGCCGATTTTTGAGGGCCGGGCGGGTATAAAATACCCGAAAAATACCCGGGTTTTTGAAGGCCGGGCGGGTATTTTTTCGGGTATTCGGAAAAGTRCCGGGCGGGTACCCGGTCCGGGTATTTTTTTAATTTTTCGTCCGGGCGGGTATTTCCGGGCGGGTACGGGTAAATACCCGACTCGGGTATTTGCGTTTCGGGTACCCGCCCGGCCGGGTACCCGCCCGATACCCGCCCGACTCGGGTACCCGTCCGCACCCTAGTGCCGATAGGCGCCGCCGGTAAATTTTTTTTGAAGATTAAAGAATATTTGTTAAGAAAATTGATCCAAAAATTACGCCAAATCTTCAGAAATCAACTAGGAAATTCGAAAACTTTCCCGAAATCCGAAATAAGGACAAAATAAGGACGGATGCCTCAAATAAGGACAAATCTTACAAATAAGGACATTTTAAATTTATAAGATTAGGACCCTCCAAATAAGGACAAATCTTAAGGCGACTGTGGGCGGGTCCATTACCCCGGGATGTAACCGGACGCCAAAAAATGTCCGGAACCCGCCGGTTACATCCCGTGTCCGTATCGCCGGACGGCGGGGAAACGAAATAATAAAAATTAAATATATATATATAAAAAAGGGAAGTGATGTAAGTCTGAAATGTCTTCTAAATTTGGGTGTCTCTGATGCGAAGCAACCGATCCCTGGCACAGGAGGAGGTAATGCGCCCGTCCGGCTCGTGCTCCCACATCTCCGTCATCGTGCGAACAATTTGCGACAGAACCTTGCAAATCGGAGAAAATGCAGGAACAAAATCCGGGATTGATTGGGGGGGCAAGGGGGTAAAATTCTGGCAAAAAATGCTAATTTCCGTCAGTTTTTGAGTCTGGGCCGGTCGACTAAGAGCCCCAACAAGTTCAGTATGTTCATTTGCCTCAACCCAGGAAGGGAACCACATTCCGCCATGTCACTTTAGCCTTTGTGTCTACCTGGTTTTGGCTCCGCGACTCCCTTGGCGCTGGTCGATGTCGCTTCGTCACCACCTGGTCCCGCATTTGCCAAATGGTTGGGTTCTGTCCCACCCCGCGTTCGTAAGGCAGCGAATACCTCAGCTCGTTTTCCTCCCCCTCCGGTGCTGAAGGGACATGGAAGTTGGCATTATTTATTTAATTCCAAAATGCCCACACCGCCGTCGGCTTTCACCTGTCACTGTGCGCGAGAGCACTTCCCAAATGACGAGGGCCGCCGCGTAGACGTCAATTTGTTCAAACGCAAAACAGGAAAAGTCCGTGGCACCCTCCAGCACCTCGGGGCTCATGTAGCGCACAGTGCCAACCTTCAATCTGTTCTCTAATGACCAACAAAAATTGATCAATCAACTGCGTCCCAGAGACATGTTCATCAACTTGGACCGCCAACAATTCTGATTGTACTAGCAACAAATTTATGTTTTCAATGCCCGAAAAAAACGCAGACGCTTTTTGTGGACGCGTCATTTGCCGCCAGAAAGAAAGGTCATGGGACAAAACAAAAACAAAAAAAGTTGCGCTCACTTGGCCATGGATCCTTTCGGCGCACAGTCCACGCGCTTCGCACTTCAGCGCCAGCCCAAGGTCCGCAATTCGTGCGTCCATCGTGGAGGTGATCAAAATGTTCTTGCTGGAGTGCGTTTTGCAATAAAACAAATGCTCCAAGAATATTATTATTAGTGTTCGGCACGGTAAAATTTACCGCGGTAAAAACCGGTAAAAATCGGTAAAAATTGACGGTAAATTTACCGGTTTACCGTTACCGGTCGCATTTCAGTCCCAACCGGTAAAAACCGGTAACGGTAAAAATCGGTAAATTTACCGATTTACCGTTACCGGTCCAAGTCATTTACCGCGGTAAATTACCGGTTTCCGGTAAAAATTTTAAAACTAATATTGATGCTTATTTTTGAATTTTAAAGAAATTTTGGGTCAAACTAATATTGATGCTTATTTTTGAATTTAAGAAATTTTGGGTCAAGTCTGACTCAAATATAGTCCAAAATCGCAATTTTTTGCCCATTTTCTAAACAAAAATCTTAAAAATTCTAAAAATCCCCTCCCACCCCACACGAAATCTAAGGCGGATAGGGCTAGGAAACTGTCTCGGGGTAGACCACAAAAAAATTTGTCCTTATTCTCCGTCCTATTTTTCGGATTTTGTGAAGATTTTCATAATATTTTGATTCAATATTCAAAATGAGAAAATTTCGAAGCAAATTGGGCCAATTTTTATTACAAATTGGGAGTCAAAATTCCAAAAAAAAAATTTTCGGCGGCGCCTATCGGCACCGCCGACCCCCTCCCCCACAGTAAAGCAGAATTCTCAAAAACAACTTGCATTTTTGAAAATCTAAAAAAAAATCGGCAAAATTTTTGAAATGTTTGTGCAATTTTCTTTAAAAAAATTATTAAAAAAATTTCCAAACGGTGTGGAGAAAATATTCTTTTGGAAAAATTCAAAAATGCAATAATACCCAAAAAAAACACCCCCCAAAATCCAACTTGTTTTTGAAAAAAATTGATTAAGAAAAACGAAAAATGCACCCCTAAAAATTATTATCTGAATATGTAGAAGAAAAATCGAGAACTGTTGCATAACAAATTTGTGCAAGTTATCGAGAAAGATTTGTTATGAGCAGGGCTGGCACTTTTAGGCAAATGCCTATTTTTTCTGCGAACTTGGCACAGTGAGTTAAGCACGAAAAACATGTTTTTAGCTTTATTTGGAGCTTCTAGAGTGGACTTTATAATGCCTATTTATGCCTATTTTGGGGTTTTTGTGCCTAATGCCTATTTGTGCCTATTTCGACATTTTTGTGCCTATTTCATGCCTATTTCGACATTTTTGTGCCTATTTCATGCCTATTTCGACATTTTTGGCGACTTTTTTCATGATTTTGAGATATTTTGCAAAAAATGCCAAAAATAAAGTCAAAAATAGCAAGCACAAAAAAAAATTTTCAAAAGCACCATCACGTGTGGCAAAATTTCGAGAGCGTTCGTTTCCGGCATACAAAAACATTTTGGCAGACAATCGGATGCGCTTTACGCCGGAAAATATCGAAAAATTTTGATTTGTAACTGCAATAAGCAGAAATGATCGCTTTTTTTTTGTTGTTAAAACCTTCGGTAAAAAATTTTATTTGCCTATTTTTGTGCCTATTTGAGGATTTTTGTGCCTATTTGAGGATTTTTGTGCCTATTTCATGCCTATTTTAGAACTTTTTTGTGCCTATTTAGGCGCCTATTTTGCAATTTTTAGTGCCTAAAAGTGCCAGCCCTGGTTATGAGTTTGTTTAAGGAGAAAAGGCTTTAATTTCAGTTTTCAAAAATTTACCGGTTTACCGAGATTTACCGGCATTTTTTGGTCGGTAAAAACCGGTAACGGTAAAAACCGGTAAATTTACCGATTTACCGTTACCGGTCGTTTTGGGCCACGAACGGTAAAAAACCGGTAACGGTAATTACCGGTTTTACCGTTACCGTTACCGGAAAATGCCATTTGCCGAACACTAATTATTATCAAACCAACCTTTTAAAATCCCTGTGAACCTGAACAACAACAAAAACAGGGTAAGCAAAAAAAATCTTAATGAACGCCAAGAGTTGCAAAAAAACATTACAATGATTGGCTTCTGATTGGGTCCATGCGCAATTTCTTGGTGAAGAAATGCGAGTCCGTCAAGCATTGAGCTGATGATGGCAACCGACTGCGCCAAGGAGAGTCGGTTCAACTGAAAAAAAGGGAACAAAAATTGTAACAACGAAAAGTCGGGGACACCAAACCGAACCGGCTCACCCTGAGATGGTCGGAAAGGGAATTGTTCTCGTAGAAGTTGATCACCAACCAGTAGTCCTCTCCAAATGGAAATCCGCCATAAAATTCGGCGATACGTTCATTTGTTCGAATTGCTTGGATCGAATACAAGGACTAAACACGCCAGGGAAATAAACTTAAAAAAAAAACAGACAAAACGACCATTTCGTTCTCCCAACTCGCAAAATTATTCCTCGGAAATATTTTGACCGCCACCAAACGGTTCGAACCGACCACCAACGCTTTGTGCACTTGTCCAAACCGACCGCTGGACACCTTCTAAACCGGCTAATTGATAAATGCTTCTTCAAAGAGTTACCAATACTAATTTGTAAAGCCCATTTTTGAGCAACATTTTAAGGCCTTACTGATTCTGTTTTGATCGGCCTCTTTTTAGCGGTTTATTAGCAATTATAGTATATGAAACTGTAGCACCAACCTCGTGCAGTTCAATGCACTGACTGGGCACTTTCTGTCCGTCCGCCAAAGTAATTGCRTTCTCATACGACGTGACGGGCTTCTTGAGCAACGCCTTACTCTGAGCCGTTCCGTCTTTGCCATACGGCAGAAGTGTCTTCGCTTTACCGTTTCGGCAAACATTTTTTATGAGCGCGTGCACAAAAGCGCAGAGAGCACAAAACACACAGAGGCAAAGGATAACGATCAAAGCGATGCTGAAAAAGTCGGCAGCAAACAGCGACCCATCAAAGTGATCAGACAACGGCACAACAAATGGAGAAGACTGGGAACCTATTCAAATGCAATTTTTATTGTTACCCCCAAACCAGGCCTATTTTTTCGTTATGTTGCCGCATATTAAATTTCAACAAAAAGCGCGCTGAACATGCAAAAAAAAGCATCGCGCAACTATTTTGATATTTTGTCGCAAATTGTATTTATGCCTCCAAAATAGTTGCGCGATGCTTTTGCATGTTCAGCGCGCTTTTTGTTGACCTTTTTTTAAAATTTGAATCTGCGGCAACATAACTGAAAAGTGCCGAATTGGGCGTCTTTGGCCAACCCCCAAGCAAAATGCTTCTTCTGGCCCTCCTTGTCCCCCCCCCCTCGGCCTTCGTCGTGCTTCTCCTCTCCGCCCTCACGTCGTTGACCTCCGCCTCCAACAATTGTCCCAAACTGATCGACGGACAGATGCTCGACTTTGTCAGCCCCCCCCCAATCTGAGGCTTATTTAGCGAACAAATGTGCGATGGTACGTTAACGGCAGAAACGTCCATTCGTCTGTCGGTTCGATTCTGACAGAAACGGCGGCAATGAATGCAATGGACGACGACGTTCAGTCGGAAAGTTGGACGGGTCGAAGCGCACTCGAAGTGGGCGAGGCCAGTACAAAGAAGAAGCCTCCTCCATTAATTTCATTGGAATTCAGGTGAGCCATCGTCTGTGTGCCGACCGTTTGATGGTCGCCGAGGGTGGACCACTGATGAATTTAGCGGGCTCGGAGCTGGAATTTCGATGTGCAGCATCGTTGGACTGTGGCGAGCAGCACATTGAAAGCGATGCCCTGTTGATGCGCACGACGCCGGGAAGACGAAGACGTACCGCAAGTGCGCGCGCCACTTTCACATTGGACGCCCCCCCCTTTTTTTGTTGTTGTTGCTTTAAGTAAATGCCCCGCTTCAGTTGGTGAGAAAAGGTTGAAGGATGAGCGGAAATGAGAGCGAATGGGCGGTCAGAAAGCAGCTGAAAACGGACAACGACGAGTTTAGTGCAAAAGTTTATCATTAAATTGGACAAACGCCAGATGAAATGACACTCATTGGGACGCGTAAATTTTTAAATTTTGATGGGACGCGCGTAAACTGATTTCGGAAAAGGGGAAGGCCCTCACGGATAATCTTTGCCTTATTTAAATGTGTAAATTTGCTCTCTTGCGGGACCTAAAAACCGGGACTTTCAAAGTCGGGAGTCCCGACTCGGGACCAGGAAATCCCGGCGGTCCCGTTCTACCCTAGGTGAAACCAAAAGCAACTCCATTTCCGAATGTGTGACAAACGGCAGAATTCGTGAGCCTGAAAAACTGAAAACGATGAACAAGGCAAATAAATATGGAATGAATCCGTTCAAAAACATAATTGGACCTTTTAACGATTGTAATCGTTGTTGTTGTTGTTTCTGGTTCTGCCATTCACAGAAGAGGTCCAGAAGTGCCGTCACTGTGCCTGAAATAAAACAATTTATAGAAGTCGGAAAGACAAAACAAATTGAGAATCAAATACAACATGAGTGAGTACTATAAAAGTGAATGAATTTCTGTTATGTAACCTCATTTTACGTTCATGCTCAACGTTTTTTTCTTCGCACATGCTGTGCTCTCACGCCCCATCTTTCTCTAACTAACACGCAGATCAGTAATTAATCAAATGAGTCGACCCCATAGTTCGAATTAGCACGGACCGATCGAAATCTCATGAAATTTTACCGGATTTTTCATTGATCTCGAACGAATCTCATAGTTTAATTTTTTTCGATTCTCGATCGAAAACTCGATAGACGAAATTCTGGCTCGACGGAGATTTTCGAGCTTCTTGATCGGTCCTCGAGCCCGGGGTTCGAATATTATGATTCGGTCGCCAAAATTGCAAGAATATTTTTGTGGAATTTCAAACAAACACATGAAATTGAGTAGAACGTCCTCTTTAGCATTTCAGAGCAAGTTTTGATAATGAATGCATACCAAAGAGCGGCGGTGAACAGAGCGAAAAAACGCCGAGCGTTTGAAGACGGAATTGCGGAAGGAATCCGCAACAACGCTCTAACCCCCGCCAGAACATCAGCGCACGAATGTGGACACGCGCTGATTTTGTGGTTACATGCCAAAAACATCGACCGTTTTCGCTGGGTATGATTTAAATTCCGCATTTTAAATTGAATTCAAATGCACGCACATGGAAAATCTTAGTGTGTGGAGGAACTGTTAAGTGCTTAAAAAGAACAAAATTGGTGCAAAAATCTGGGGTCAAGTTGGGCAGAATTCATACATCCAATTTATCTTTTCCCAACAACAAAAAACTCATCTCAACGACATTGATTCGGAGTTGTAGATAGTTCTTTGTCACTTTTATTCTCTACATACTCAAATGACGAGAATGAAAATAGACGAATACAAGAAAGTTGAAAATTTCAGTCCCGTAGCATCACTCATTTTCAGCACGATCTAATTCTAAGTCGAAAACAGCACTAAAAATATATTTGAAAGAAAATTAATCGCGGAATAAATTAAAATGTTTTCTTCTCATACAAAAACAAAATGGATTCAATTAATAAAATGCGAGTTTCCAATATTTTATTTCCCGTTCACGACGCAATTTCCCACCACCGCTTTCGCTTTCCCATCGCTTTGACTCCGAAAGAATCGCTCCAAACGCTGCAACGCCTCCGGCAACGCGACTGCACGCGTCAATCGATGCCAAATCCATCCAGGATTCGGCCGCCGGCAATCGTTTCGCGTGCGTACCGCTCATCCATGAGAGAGCACAATGGCGGCGTAGTCGGCACGGTGGCAAATGGCACGTCCGATGGCCTGGTTAATGGCCTGCAGGCACAACTGCTCGTAGAAGCGCGTGCCAGCACCGGGCCCACTGGCAAACATTGGGCCACAACAGTGAGCGCCTGGCGCGAGCAACGGACGGCAATGCATTTTGGTCCTTGATCATTTTGTAGTGGTTGTATCGGACTGATCAATGAAATGAAGATGATCACGTGCCGATTTGCTAAGCCTGTGCAACAGGTCGCCAAAGCGGCCGACCGGGTTTAACAGCAGAAAATAGAGGCGAACATCGACTGCATATTTAAAAATTTGATATCGGACAATGATCGACGACGACTAATGACAATCCGAGCATCTTCCGTTCGCGAAGTTATAGCCTTATGTTTCCCGAAAAACAATCCTCTCAAAAAAAGATTCAAAATCTTGGCGACTTTTTGGCAGGGACTTAACCCGAACTTCTCGAGAATTGCGTAGCGATCTCAACTCGAGAGTTGGTCTTGCTACTATCTTAGTTCGGACTCGTCTACTTGAACGGTTCTGTCTCTAAACACTTCGATGAATTCCCGTAATTGGTAGAGCGGCGTTGAACTGCTCGTCGTCGTCGCTTCAGGCGAAGTGTCACTGTCGTTGAAAGGAGAAATGTCTTCAACCATTTTAGACTTATTCGAATCACATTCGTCTAATCTTTTCGTTGTTGCACTTTGAGACCTCCGTCCAACCCAATCGATCAGCGATTTTAACTCTCCAGCTCCGTTTTCCTTTGATATAAACTGCGGTTGCACGTGTCGAAGACGAAAGTCGCGCAGTTTACGGCACAGCTTCGACTGCTTCCGATAAGCGAGCAGACGGAAAAGGTCAATATCCGCAGCGAAGCCCAAATGAAATTTTGAAAAATTAAAAAGGAATCAAACTGATCAGACCCTGAAATGTATCAATTGCGGCGATCCGATCGGTCGTTGTCAGCGCCATTTTGAGGTTGCCCTGCTTGAACTAAAAATGTTGGATTTGAACGTATCCAACTTTGTTACGACGTCAAACGTTTTCTAAGCCAGAAACAGACAAAAAAATTCACCTGTCATTTCATTGCCAATTTTGACGTCCTGCACAAATCCGTTGGCCAAGTCCCGCGTGTTGCATCGCGTCGTGGCCCGTCCGTTTCATTCACGCTGTGTTGCAGACACCTAAACAAAACAAAAAATTGGGGAATGCTTTGACCAGCAATAAAATTTTTTTACTTCGTGCATTTGAAATTTTTTGGAGTCATTCAACAAGGCGAGGGAGGGGTCATCGATTGGGTTGGAGGAAAAACTTCTTTTTTCAGATGACCATCATCCCGAACGGACCCACCGCTGGATGCACTTACTTTTGGGAGCGGGAGGAGCCTGAGCTGTACTCCCGCTCCCAATTAAAGGCCAAACTAGCACAGATCCTTGGAGGCCAGGCGGGTGAAACGCTATTTTGCGGTTCCGCCGTAGGGCATGGATTTGACATCCGCGACGCAAAAAGGATAGCCGAGATGGTAAAAGAAGTCGAATTTAAGCCGAAGCCAATTTGGCAATAAATTTGGAAACAAAAGCATTTTTTGAATAAAAAAGAAAACCGAAATTAGTCAACCACCATTGATTGCCAATTGATTTTTTTTAAATAGGTGTTTTAACATAAACAATGGCTTCAGTGCATTAGAACATTTCTTTGTTATCAATAAAAAATTCAGTTGGTGAGGGGAAGCAGGAAGTGGAGAAACCGCCCGGAAGCGCGTCAAACAGCGAAGTATATGGCCTACATGAGAGGAAAAGTGATGGCGGCTGCTTTGCGAAAAGGCACCGAAATTTTGACGGCGAACCTTCCGCTGGTTAAGAAGGTGCACTCATTTAAAATTAAAAATGTTACCCCCCCCCCTTTTGGAAAAATAATTATTTTGTTTCAAACCGGGGCCGAAAGTCCCGGGGCCGAATCGTCAAGGGGTGCAAAATAAAGATCGTTCGTTTAAAAATGTTGATATTTACGTTGTTGGCGTAATGTACGTTGATTTTAATAAATATCAACGTCAATGTTGATATTATTTATTTCTACTTTTTACCTGCGGAGTTGCGACCGATATATAGTCTTCTTCGCCAGCAGAGCGATGGAAACCTATAAAAATACGTATTTTGGAAAAACAATTTTCTCCCGAACTCCACCAAAAGCACTGTTTTTTTTGGACCCTATAAAAATTGATTTCGTTGCCGAACGTCCCCCCCCCCCACTCTCCACCCATCCCCTCCATTCCTTGAAAGTTAGGTCGTAAACATATTTTTCCTATACAATTTGACGTTTGACCGGTTCCCTTTTTCAGGATTTTTAATGCAATTTTTTCTTTGGAGATGGCGAACTCCTCGCCTCTGACGACGAGTGCGGCGGGTGGTGATCTTCCAACGCGCGGAGGTTTCCAACACAATTTTTAAAAATTAATTTACTTTTTTGAGAGGATAACTTTAATTTTGGCGGATTTTATCAAGAAAAATTGACGCTAAAGGCAAACTCTCGGCGGTTTTTAAATATTTTTAATTAAAAAATAGAGAGAAATTTGACCCAATTTCCTTACAAATTTTCGGCT
>MEIZ01000008.1:92082-123289 GCA_001723225.1 Globodera ellingtonae | reverse complement strand
CACTTAAAAAAAATATAGTTTAGATGACAATTCAGAAGGTTTTCATTCATTTTTTGTTGGACGAAATCAAAAACCATAGGGGGGGGGGGGCTTTTGTTTTGCAACATTCCTACTTTTTGGACCAATTTTCTTATCAAATTTTGTTTAATATTCAAGAAATTTTCCCGGCGGCGCCTATCGGCACCGCCGACCACCCCCCCCCCCAAAAAAAAAGTTAATCAGAATCTCAAAAAAAATTATGATGGATGGATGAGGCAATAGATTCAATTGAAACCAAAAAAGGGAAACTGAAATTGACACATTAAGCAAGTACATCCCTATACGGTTGCCAAAATGAGTGCTGGCGGAATAGGGTAAGCTTTAGGGGACGGAGGACGACTCGTTCCCGGCCAACTCGTTCCCCCCCAACTCGTTCCCCACCCCCGACTCGTTCGACTCTTTACCCCGACTCGTTCTCTTTACCCCAACTCGTTCTCTTTACCCCAACTCGTTCTCTTTACCCCAACTCGTTCCCTTTTTTTAATCGCGAAAAGCTCAAAAACTTGTATTTATGCATGAAATCTTTTTTTTCAAACCGGAATTTCGTGACAACAATAAATAATAGGGGCTATAGAACTCAAAAAATAACATTTTGGATCAATTATAATTTCAAAAAAAAATCAATTTGGTGCAATATTTTCTCCATCAATCGATTCAACAAATAAACCACTCTCATCAAGACTCGCTTCTGCTTCTTCCAAAGCCGCTGCTTCTTGCGCCTGTTCGTCTATTTCAACCATTGGAGGTGCATTAAAGCCGATCAGATGTCCGATGCGTCCGAAATATCGAGTCATGACCTCCACAAATTGAGCGTCATCAAAATCCGTGTTCAAAAATGCCAACAGTTCCATCTTTTCGCGCTCGATGCTTGCGTCGATTTCCGCAGTCATGGCCAACGGTTGATTCGGCTGCTGTCGTCCCTCCTCGATCGCCACTGCAGTTTCCTCCTCTGCATGACTGACCTCCTATTCTAGGAAATTTTAAGAAAAAAAAAGATTTTTCAACCTGAAAATTGATGATCCAGCGCCCTAAAAGTTGATGGGGTTGGTAGAACCAACGCTGCCTTCCGTGATAACTCTCCGCATGGTTTATCGTGCGGTGACGTGGCACATCGAAGAGGTTGAAAAATTCGGCCCCAATGCTGTTCTTCACCCATGTATTCAGCTGAATTTTTTTAAATTTTAAAGTAGTTTGATAAAACTGCACATAGTAGTCCAAAATGTCGTTGGTCGCCACACGGACAGCAAGTTCCATTTCGCTACCGTTGATGATCCCTCGAAGCACATGAATGGAACGGTTCATGTAGTTGGGCGGACAGAAAAACAAACGACGGGGTAAAGGGAACGAGTCGGGGTAAAGGGAACGAGTCGGGGGTGGGGAACGAGTTGGGGGGGAACGAGTTGGCCGGGAACGAGTTGGGGTTTTACCAGCTTTAGGCCTAGACCTAAGCTTAGGTTGGCTTAGGCCTAAGCTAAGCATAGGGTAACGGCCCTGGCGCCGAAATGGCGGCGCCGAAACGTCACCGACTCTGAAGTGAACCCATTGTGCCCATAAATATTTCGCGTTGAAGATTTTAACCATTAGGTATGTTACGAGTATGGCACCCCTGGTTTAGAAGTAACAAATAAGGGCAATACTCCAGTTTGGAAAAATGTAAAAGAATTTTTAGAATTGTTTCACCACCGTAAATGTTCAGTGTCAGAAAAAATAATTTAAACAGTCGGGGAACTGAACCCCACCCCATCCACAATTAAAGTGTATCCATGACTCACCACTACACCACAACCAAACTGCATTTTATTGATCAAAAATTCCATTCTTAGGGGTGCATTTTTATCCCGCTTAATCCTGACCCTACCGGGATCGGGATTACGACCTTTCAAAAACCGGGATCGGGATTACGACCTTTCAAAAACCGGGATCGGGATTACGACCTTTCAAAAACCGGGATCGGGATTCCAAAACCCGGGATAATCCCGACCGGGATCCCGATCCCGACCTACTCTAGATTAAATCAAAATGGTTCAAGAAGCGTCATTTGGCCACAATTTGTTTTTATGTGATTTGCAGATTGATAGGCAGAGAGCAGGCAGGATTGGTGGAAGGGGGAGACGGCCAGGAAGAAACTGGAGAGAGTGGGGCAGACGAAGAAGAACGGTATGACGGAAGAATTGGCGGCCAAAACCAGGCTTAGGATGAGGGGTGTTTTTTTTCACTGCGTTTGTTTGGCGGCCCATGGAAGGCAAACAGCAGTCGGCCATAATTGGGTGGGGGGTCGCCGAGTTCGCTTACCCGTAGTTTGCAAACCCAACTGCCGGGCATTGTGGTCTACACTATGTGTAGTACTGCAATGTCCGGCGGGCCATTGTGGTCTACACTATGTGTAGTACTGCAATGGTGGGCGTTAGAAGGTATCCAAAAGGGCGTTTATTTTTAAATCTAAAATTCTCTAAATCGACACCGCGCATTCATCGGGCGAGCGGACTCTTTTTTCACTTAGTGATTTTGTTGTTATTTTCGTTGGTTGTTGATTTTGTTGTTGTTATTGTTATAAAAAACGAACAAAGTAGAAATTTGGTCCAAAGAAATGAAACATTTCGCATTTTTTTCGGCAGAACATTGTCCTTATTTCATGTCTTCGTACTATTTTGCCTTAATTTTTAGATTTGATTTATTATAGTTCAATTTCCTTAAATACCTATTTTAAAATTTATTCTTATTTTATTGGGTCTGGAGAAATTTCATTCCGGGATTTTTGCTGTTTCGGGTTTCGGATTTCGGATTTATTTTCCGATTTTGCCCAGCCCTGATAGGTAGCATAGGAACAAATACATCGGTAAGAGGTTGGACAAGTAAGGAAGGGGCGTAAGTACGCGTCGCTTTCAACCGTTCCATCAGTTAATTGTTCTAAATTATATTAAGCTAAGTTTTAATGGTTCCATCGGAGCAACAGCCGGAAGAAGCGGAGGATGAAGTGTTGGACTTGGACAAGAAAAAGAAGAAGAAGAAATCAAAGAAGCCCGACTTGAAGCTGTCCGATGATGAACTTGAAGAGGAAAAGGTGCTAAAGTATCTATGGTTGCACCCATTATTAAAAAAAAGTAGAATTTTGACATATTGTTCGGGCTCGGGGACCAGGCCCGTAACGAAAGGGAAGGACCTGTCTCTTATACACATCTAGATGTGTATAAGAGACAGCTTGAAGAGGAAAAGGTGCTAAAGTATCTATGGTTGCACCCATTATTAAAAAAAAGTAGAATTTTGACATATTGTTCGGGCTCGGGGACCAGGCCCGTAACGAAAGGGAAGGACTAAAGCCCCCCCCCCCCCTCCAAAATGTTTTTTGAGAAAAAATCCCATAGGGGGGATCCTTCTGCTTGCACTTAGTCATTTTTGGGCCATTTCATGGCAACACCCCGTTTGGTTTGTGTTGCCTTGAAGCAAATTCGGTTTTATGCAAAAATAAAGCGCCATAATGTCACACAAAAAATCCCGAATAGGGCAGGAAAATTCAAAAAACACCTTCTCAAAACTCGTTACTAAATCTTCATGAACCACCCCCTAAAATCGAACATTTAAAAACGGAAAATACACCCCCTAAAAACTGGCTTTTTATTATACAGGTCTGTGGGATTTTTGGCTCAAAATAGCGACTTTGAATCTTTATCCAACCAATTTTCAAATAAGACTGAAACAATATCTTTTTAGGCCGTCACAGCGTTGGCTGAGGGAATTGGTCGGACAAATTTGTTGGATGCAAAGGATGCGGACGCTTGGGCTGACTACAACTACGACGAAATGTTGGACATGGTGTTCAGTATAATGCGAGAAAAGAATCCAGAAAGTGAGTCCTCTGTTTTCTTTCGCATTGTTTTCAATTTTCTTTCCATTGCTCTAACATTTTTTCAGTGGTCTCCGGGAAGAAGAAAACGTTTGTGATGAAACCACCGGAGGTGCAACGGGCGGGCAGCAAAAAGACTGCGTTCACAAATTTCACTGAAATTTGTCGTCTGCTAAAGCGCGACCCCAAACATGTGCTACAATTTTTGATGGCCGAGTTGGGAACGACGTGGGTAACAACTCTCTTACTTTTTCATTACTTTTTGAACTGAAACATTCCTTTTTAGTGGATCCATTGACGGAAACCAATGTCTGATTGTCAAGGGGCAAATTCCAGCAGAAACACTTTGAAAATGTGCTGCGCGGATACATAAGTATGGCTTTTTAAAACAACAAAAAATGGATTGAATTTTTTTTTTGTTAGGAAATTACAACCAGTTTTCAGAATTTTGTTTTTTTATGTGTAAATTCGGGCCCGTGAAATTAGAATTTACCTTATTGTTTTATTTATTTATTTCGCCTATTAAAGACGAGTACGTGCGCTGTCACACATGCCGCTCTTCGGACACCGAGTTGACCAAGGACGTCTCGCGGTTGTTCTTCATCCAATGCAAGCGTTGTGGCAGCAGGTTCGCCGTGACCAGCATTAAGTCCGGCTTCACCGCCATGGTGGGCAWGCGGGCGGCGTTGCGCCGAGCGGCCGAGGCGACGGCGGGAAAGTGAAGAAAATGTGCCATAAAGAATTTGGAAGAAAGTGAACAAAAAAAGCATTCAACAACAATGTGATGATGCTTTGTGTGAAACTTTTTGTTGTTGATACGAACAAATATTTCATTTCCATTGCAAAAATTTGGTTTGAATCAAATTCCTGAGCCCGGTGAGAGGCCAGCTCAAAAATTCCGCAACTTTAGGCTACTAAACAACCGACAAATTTTGTTGTTGACTTTTGTTTAATATAAATATGGCACAATAAACCTTATTTAATATTGTTTTGCGTCTTCATTCTTATCATTGATTTCAAAGTTCAATAAATTTTGTCGTTGATTGTTTTTCGGAATAGGAAGGCGCATTTAAAACTGCTTAGAACATGCGCTTCATCCATCCCTTCCCGGCCTCTCAACTCTCTTCCGATGATTTACTCTGTGCCGTGTCCGCTTGGCTAACGCCCCCTATCGATGATGAAGCCGGCAATGCTGGGGCGGACTGCTCTTCAACGACGACTGGTCCGTTCTTCATTTCGGAACGCTTTCCAGAACATTTTTGCTTAAACCTGACGACCTGTAGATGCACCGGCCAACCTGTTGAGATTTTAGTCCAAATCTTAAAAAAGCTTGGTTCGGCTAAACAGATTTTGGTCCGCAAGCTCTGGGCTAACTTTTTGCCTCCCTCAGCTCAAAACTGAAATCTCAGTGCCCATGGTCTTCTCCCATGACGAATGGTTTGTCCAATGTGTGCCGGCTTTGGGCGAACTGCTAGGCAAACTCTTGTTGAGAGATGAACATCAACACAGAGCAAAAATGCACTGTTTGTGTTGAATAAATACATTATGCCAAATTTTTGGAAATCCACTTGACCACGCGTGCAAATTTGCTATTTCCAAATCTATTGGGGCGTAAGTTATATTGTGCAAATGTGATTTTTTCCAAAAATTTTCTATGGGCTGCTGGTTCTAAAGTGAACGTGAGCTGCAGTTCGGAAGTCAACTGCATCAATAATCAATAGACCTAACGATTGTGCCACATTTTGAATTGATTGCATGTTTTGTTTGATCCTTGCGTTTTATTTTTCTTATTTATGAATTCTTTATTTTATGCAGCATTAAATTGCAAATGTGATTTTTTCCAAACAACAATTATAAATAGGGTTCCTCCCCGACCCCTCGGGGGCGGGAAAGTCGGGGGTCGGGGAGGCCGGTGTTGGCCATGCCGGGGGTAGGGGACGACCTCATTTTGGGGCTCGGGGAGGAACTAGAGTGCGGCAAAATCGCATTTGCGGGATCCCGCTGCGGGATTTTTTTTCCGCAAGTCGTGCGGGAGCGGATTTGCGGGATAAATCCCGCAATCCCGCATTTTAAATTTGCGGGATCCCGCGCGGGATTGCGGGATTTTTTCAAAAAAATCAAAACACCTTTCACTTAACCGAATCGTTCAATTTTAGTATCTTTTGAATGCTCTTATTTGTCTGAAACTACTTGTAACTAGGGCCGGGACCGGGGTTTTAACCCGGGACCGGAACCGTGAAAGCCGGGATCGGAATTTTGACTTTTTAAAAACCGAGATTGGGATTAACAGGGATTGACAATGGGGGAATTTTTTTTGTTCAAACATTTTTTTCGAAAATTACTTTATGAATAATGCAATAAAAAGTGGAAAACACACCCCTAAACAACTTTTTTTTTGGCTTGCTCTCCCCCCCCTCCCCTGAAAAAATTTTCTGGCTAGCCTTGGGGTCGGCGGTGCCGATAGGCGCCGCCGAGAAAATTTTGAAGATTTTAACGATATTTGTTAAGGGAATTGCACCCTAAAATTAAAAAATACGGTAATTTTTTGAACCTTTTTAAGAATCGGAGGGGAGGGCAGGCGGTGCCGACAGGCGCCGCCGGTAAAAATTTTTGAGTTTTTTGATGGAATTTGTTATAATGGCCCAATTATTAATTTTGCAAAACGAGAGGGTTCCCCCTATGGTTTTTTTACTCAAAAAATATTGGGAGGGCCCCCACGGCCCCCCCTGGCTACGGGCCTGGTCTTTTCTATGGTTTTGGGATTCGTCCAACCAAAAAAAAGAAAAATCCAAAAAGTAAAAAGATGCCAAAAAAAATTTTAAAGATTGAAAAAATTAAGAAGAAATTGTTTACTTTTGTACAAATACTCACTGAAAGCTATTAAAATAAAGTTGCACTGTAGGGGTTTGAACCCCACCCTCAAATCTTACGGACAGCACCAGTACCACTTAACCACCCTATATCTTGATTCTTAACCAAAAATCCCACCCACCTTGGTACTTTAATTTGAATGATTTGGCAAAATGTCAATCCTAATTTTGAATAAATGACATTATTCACTAACAAATGATCAATCCCGCAAATCCCGCACCTAAATTGCGGGATCCCGCTGCGGGATTTTTTTTTGAAATCTTTGCGGGAGCGGATTTGCGGGATTAATCCCGCAAATCCCGCAAAACGCAAAAAATGCGGGATTGCGGAGCGGGATCCCGCAAAATCCCGCGCGGGATCCGCTCCCGCGCCGCACTCTAGGAGGAACCCTGATTATAAACTATTATAATTTTCTATGTTTGTTCACCAATTTCTTTTATGCTGGTTTTAAGTGATTTTGAGCATGGGAGCTCAGATCCATATTTCCCTGGGATTGATTAAAAAAATGTGCTAACACTGACCCAGTCGCAAAAAATTGAAAATCCCAGCCCTAGTCAGCCACAAATGAAAGCTTTGTCGCCTGCCAATGAGGGCCTGCTGTTTTAAGCAGGAATTCCTGACCCAGAAATGCCCGGAAAATTCAAATTTTAAAAAGAATTTTTAATTTGTCAAACAAGTTTTTTGAGAATTTTTATTCACTTGGGGGGGGGGGGGTCGGCGGTGCCGATAGGCGCAGCCCAGAATGATAGCATATGATGAACGTGATGTCATATTCGTGATCAGCTACCTCAATAACCTCCGAGTGCTTCCAAGAATTGCATAAAACCTTCAAATGCCGCTCATAAATGCTTTTTTCTTACTAAAAAGCGATCGTCCCAAAAAAAGCAAAATCGGGTCAAAAGCTAGTTGGCCAAAAGCGAGTTGGGGTTTAAATAATCATTTTTTAAACTTTTGTCATTTTATAATAAATTTTAGAATTTTGTACTACACAGCGGCTCAATTTTGGTGCTCTAGTTTGGAAAAGATTTAAATTTTGTCCTAGTGGTCTGTGTGTTTGTTAACAAAAAAAAGGCTGGGGGTTCGAATCCCCTCCATGTAATTGCTAATTTTCGCTGATTTAATCAATTTTCATTTATTTGCACGGCGATTCGATTTTGGGCCTCTAGTTCAGAAAAGATTTAAATTTTGTCCTAGTGGTCTGTGAGCTTTTCAACAAAAAAGGGGTACGGGTTCGAGTCCCCTCCATTCAATTACTATTTTTCGCTGAATTGATTCATCAGTTCCCCAAAAAGGTAATACAATACTTCTATGGGTTGCATACTACTGCAGGGATGCACCCCCAGTGTTACACGTTCTCTCTCGTTACTCTAGTGTGTCTAACCGTCCCTCTCACTTTTGCACACTATTTCGTCGATTTAGCATTTCTGGGCATAACCTTCTCGAGAGCTATCCAATCGCTTAGCTCTTGCTTACAAATAGCTTATACGAATCAAGAACTTCCTCTTTCGTCGTTTTGCTGCCCCTTTCTCAGCTCCAATTTTTTGATTTTCGTTCATTTTTGAAGAATTTCAAAATTTTCAGTTTGATAATTTAAAAAAGTTATCTTAAAACTTGATTTGAGCTAAGAAAACTTAGCACTGGGTGGGGGGATTTGTTTATGAGCTCTGTGCAAAAAATTAGGAAAATCGGTGTTTTTAATCAAAAATTCTTGTTTTCGAAGTGCGGGATGCTTTTTTCATTGTTAAAAAAGGTGAGAGAGAACGCCAAACGAGAGAAAGTTAGAGAAAGAAAGGAAATTTGTTTAATTCTCTCGCACTCTCTATTTACTGGCACACATCTCGTTTTTTGAGTCGCTGTGTTTGGGAAGAGCCAAATTCCGTAAATTGCTTCATACCCACCAAAACCAAACAAAGTCGGTACCATTGAAAGCTCTCATAATGAGTAGAACTTATTTGTAAGCATAAGCTAAACTATTTGATGCTTCTGAAAAAAGTTATGGGGCCATAAACCAATTTAAAAAATTATTTTTTTGGGCTTTTTCACGTTCCAAATCGCTTAGCTTTTGCTTAATCAAAGATACTTGAACATTCGGGCCTTCAATTAATATATATTACTCATCTGATTTGGATTGTGCGTTAGGCTTACAAATTAGAGTGGAGACGAGTGGTATTTTTGTTTCTTATGCGAAAACGGGGATCCCCGTTTTGTCCGTCTCCGGTATCCCCGCTTTGACTGGGGATCACCCCCCCCCCGGGCCAACCCTAGTTTCAATTTTCAAAAAACTGCTATAATGAAAAAAATCAATTTCTATAAAAAATGATTAAAATTTATATTTTTTTTACCTTTCCATATAAATCATGCCAAAAAAGCCTATTCAAACCAAAATATGGAAGTTTTTGTGCAATAAATTGGGCAAACCAATTGTCATTAGTGCTCGGCAATGGCCTCGATACGATATTCGATATAAATATCGCGATATTTTTATCGAAATATCGTATCGTGCCGAGCACTAATTATCATAAATGGACAAAAAATTTCCCCATATTACCAATGAATCATATACACTAAAAGCACATCCAATTCAGCAAAAGCACCCACCAATCAGAAATTTTTTAGCTCATTGCATAAAATTTTGTGAGCAAATTGATCATATCTTTTTATTCCATCGCAAAATGGTTAAATATTTTTATTCGATGTGCACAAATGAATAAATAAATTTTTAAATCTTTTTAAATTAAAATAAATTTGATTAATTTTCTTAATATTTTGAATGGACTCAATCAAAAAGATTGCCGTCTATGAAAGGCGTCAAAATATTGTCAAAACTAGGGTTGAGCGGGACCGGGACTTTTGGGAAAAACCGGGTCCGGGATTGAGAATATAAAAACCCGGGATATAATGGGGAAATTCAGTCCCAAACTTGGAGACTTCAGTCCCAAACTTGGAGACTTCAGTCCCGGTCCCGCGCAACCCTAGTCAAAACTAGAATGGCCGGGACCGGGACTGGTACTGAAGTCTCCAATTTTGGGACTGAAGTTCCCCCTTATAAAATTCCGGTTATTTTTTAATTTTCTCAATCCCGGTTCCAGGGTTTTCCATAAAAATCCAGGTCCCGGCCAACCCTAGTCATAACAAAGAATTTTTTAGAAGCTAAAAAAATTCTCCAATTTTTTGCTATCAAAATGAGCATAATTCACTTTTTGCTCATGCTTCTGATCACTTTGCTGCTCCCGTTGCTGCACCTTGCGGATGGCCAACACGCGCCGACAACCCCGTAAAGATTAATTAGTGATTTTATTTACAAATTTTTGAAATTTTTAGAATACATTTGACCGGCAAAAATCAAAGGCCGAATGTGAAGAGGAGCATCTTTTTCAACGCGCTACAGCAATGCATGCCACCGTATCCCGGCAACAATGCCGAAGCTTATGGGCTCGAATTCCGTCTGCCCCGAGACGGTGGACATTGTGATGACGGGTATAAGAATGATCAAATCGGAATTATTGTATTTTTTGGACAATTTGGACACAACATTTTTAAATAAAATGGTCAAAATTAATTTGAATTTAGTATACTGATCTGCTACCCGAGCACACTGGGCTCAACAAGCCATGGCTTTATTATGTCGGGCCAATATCGTGTACCGAATAATGAGGTGGTTTTAAAATTTAAACAATCAATTATTATGTAAATTCGCAGAAATTTGTTTCTCAATTTTTTCAAATTTTTAATTTTTTCAAACTTTGGACACATAAAATTGTATTAATTAAATCATTTGTCAGCACATGCTGTTCATCGAGGAATGTAAGGCACTGACCGCAGCAGAACAAGGCAAACCCGCTAGTCATTGGCGTGGCATCAAAGTGTACACAATGCCGCCAATAAATGGGACTCGAACGCATCAAATAATGCTGGAGGCATCAATTGCATCGAGCCCGTTTGTGTTAAAAGCTTATAAAAATGACATTTTAATTTAATTGAATTTGAGTAAAGGTGGCTAATCCTATGCTTTATGTCTAACTCATACATATACATTCTATTAAAATTAAATACAAATTTAGTTACAATTTTGGCAATGTTCACCAAATTGGAGTTCATTTCGGCGACCGGGATCAACTAGCAACATACGCCACAGTTGAACATGGTAAATTGAATACATTTATTTAAAATTTTTAAATGTAATTTTTTTTAATTTCCTATAAAAATTTTAATTCTATGCTTTTATGAATTAATTTGTTATAGGACAACAAGCATACACCGATGATGAGCTTCTTCGTGAAGCATTTTTGGAAAAAGTTGTGCATTTAGCAAAGTTGAAAAACTATGCGGGGCTTTGGGTGTTGGGCATGGACATGTTGCCATCCACAAAACAGCCATGGCCAAAACAGAACAAGCTTCACCTGTACATCAACCGAAGCTGCACATGCACAATGGAAGCTTGGGTATATGTAAAATTCTTTTTTTTTTTTAAATAAAAAATATTTATTTAATAATGATAATTTTAATTATTGAAAATGTTTTTTTTATTTAGAAATTCTTTTTTTTGAAATAAAATAATAAATAATAAACCATTCATCAATTAATAATTTGTTTTAAGTTTATTCGGCCAACGGATTTTGTTGCACAAATTGTTGAACCGAAAGTGCCAATAACAGGCTCCAAAAAATGTCCAGCCCTTAACACCAATCGTACATTTACGATTGGATTAATCGACGAGGATGATCAGGCCATCGTGATCGATGCGTTGACGGATGTTCACCTCACTAACATCATGGTGGAACTATGGAAGACAGATGAAAGTAAAATAATTAACTAAAAAATAATAATCAAAATAATTTCAAAATGATTTACAGACAACATTTCTGGCGGCACAGCACTAATGAACTTTTCAATTGACACAACCGACCATTTGAATGTCTTCTTACCAGAAGTATTTAAATTTTAATTTTTATGTAAAATTTAAATGAATTTAGACGGATCCGAATGTTACAAATCCGTATGTTATAAAAGATGCTCGACTGCCCAACGGAAGCTACAAAATGCACATGGAAATTATCCTTTTCAAGCATTACTACGCCATTAAGCTAAACGGCGCTCAGTTGGGCGGCATTTTTCTGCCTAAGAATTGGTTCGTTGGAATTGAATGGGCAAACAGATCGATCAAGGCAAGACATCGAAGACATTGATCACTATTAGTACATTTAATTATAATTTTTTAATATTTTAAGTTGACGCTAAACGGCCAAATGATGCTTTTTGATGAGCCCAAAGCGACGAAATTAAACGATACTGTGAAAGTATATAAATAAATTAATTAAAATCTCAAATTTATAATAATTTTAAGAGCATTTTGGAAAAGTCTCCTGTCGAGCTTCCAACCACCTTCCCAATTGACGAACTTCGAAATAATTCAAAGTTTTTATTCCGTTTCCAAAAGCGCCACAATCAAACCACAAGCAACTTCTCAATCATGTTTTCAAATTTGAAGCAGTCAATCAAAGAACCCAGTAAGGAAATTTAAAAATTATTAAAAAAATTTGTATAAATTTAAAATTTTTAGTCAAAGGAACGACATTCATTATTCAGTTTCAGCTGCAGGACAATTGCTACAATGTCACATTAAAAGTTTATTATGTAAAATTTTTGACATTAAATAAAAACGAAATAAATTTTAAAATTTACTAATTCAAACTATTTAATATTTTACACATAATTTTTGGGATGTTACCCCGGCCCCGAAATTCAAAATTTTCTCAGCCCCTCACCCGCCCAGAACAGGGAGGCCAGATCAATGGGGAAAACATGGCAACCGGCCCCAAAAATTTGGCATTTTTATGGCATTTGTTAAATCCAAATTGTTCAAATCAAAGAAACTATTTTCGGGAAATCCTTATCTCTCAAGAAATGAGGAATTTTTACAAAATTCTAAAATGTAGCAAAATTATGGCAAGTGTGGAAACTCTAATGTTTTTTAGTAACAACCTCATTATATTTTTGAGACTTAAAAATTGGAGAAAATTTTATAAAAAACCCCGATCTCTGACCCCTAGGTAACCTCGAGCCCGACAGTCCCACCCCCGGAAAACCTCGACCCCGCAATTCTCAACCCCGACGTCGGGGTGACGACCCCTAATTAATATAATTATTATTAATTAAGGGCGGCATGCCGCATTTTGATGAAGAAGAAACACCAATCCAAATTTGCAACAAAAGCAATGCAATCGAATTTCGCTTCATTGTAGCACAAAAATATTATGAAATAAAAGTCAACGGAGAAAATTTGTTTGGCAACTACACAAATTCAATTTCGGTTTGTGAGATCAAACATGTCATGGTAATATTTTTAAAAAAAGTTACAATAATTTATTGAAAATTCATTTCATAGCTTGAGGGAAATGTTAATTTGTTGGAGCAAAATGCGTCCGTGCCTTCGGCAGATACGGTAATTTGGAATTATTTAAAAGGATTGATAAATGTTAACATTTTTTGCGCAAGTTTTAGGTGAAAAAATCAAAATTCGTGCAGGCGTTGAAACCCAATACTTTACTGAACTATGGCGACAAGATCATTTTGAATGGCAAAGTAAACAAAAACAGCACAAAACTCGAAATCTTCTTGCAGAACAAGGACGAAAGATGCTCAAAAGTTTGTAAGTGATAATATCTCTGCCGGGGATGGGCCGTCGTTTTTTTCTCACTTAGCATTACTGAAATAATATCATTTATTCCGTTTTTTAAAGATAGCAATGTGGCCATATTGATTTTTAAAATAGGCATTGATAATGCCACGATCATTTGTTCGCATCTTTTGCACAAGGTAATATTTAAAATTTATATGAATCAAAAAAATACTCTAAATCAATGTAAATTTCTTTAAAGGAGGAAGCAGCTGGAATAAGCGCAGAAAATGTTACAAGCGAAAACAAATTTTATATAGGCCATGGCCAAGAAACGTTGGAAATTCTGATGGGCGAAGATGGCTTCTACGGCAAAAAGTACATAGGTTACTGGTACAAATTGTGTCCATATTATAAGCCAAAGAACATAAGCATCGGGAAAATGACTACTATTCCGCCGTGGACCATCGACCATATTATTGTAAGATAATGAAAATGCTAACCAAGTTAGTTCTTACTGCAAAATCTGGTTTTTTATTTGAACAGATCAATGCCTCAACTTTTGATACTCTCCAAATTCATGTGACGAAAGCTGCTTCTAGGGAAAATCAGTTAAATTTGATGAATCCCAATCGCTCTCTCTCTTACGTCCCATGGAAGCGCATTCAATTCACGCAAGTGATCAAAAAAGAGGGAATGGGCCGAGTCAATTATTCCGTCTTTGTGAACATTTTGTTGGAAGAGAATCTGACGCCGATCTCCAAAGTTGCCATTAACTTCTTCAACGAGGCGCTCGAGTTTCACAACCTCTGTAAGCAAAACGTCACTTCTGCTGGGGGTTTTTGAGATTTGCTTTGATGATTAGGCATTAATGATTGGTCATGTAACGGAAAAGTACCCGGACTTTTGAAATAATTTAAAACAAAAATCAAGCAAAAATTACAAAATGTATATTAAGTTGGCTCGACTGTGCTATGGATGGAGTTGCGCAATAATACACTTTTTTTTAACAGCTTTGTTGTGAGTTTATTATATATTTATTTATAAAACAAAGTTTTGGAATTTGAACCTAATGACCGAGCTTTTATGTTCAATTAACAAATTCATTTAGAATCACAACAAAACGTGGTCGGAGCCAAACTGCGGCTTCACGGAGCCAAACTGCGGCTTAAAATATATGGTATGATTTGAAAATGTTGGAGGATAATGACGTCACGCCCACAAAGGGGCTGATCAAGCAATTTCCCACAAACACTTTAAAACCAATGATCGATCCCAAAAATTCGTCATATAGTACACTAAATTCGACCATTGATCAGATGCCCAACAGCATGACAACAACTGATCAGAAACCCCTCAAACTTTTCTTCAAAATTGACGTAAACGAAACTGCCGGTAATGCTGAATTTTATGTGACATTGAACGGCCATGACAAGGATGTTAATCAAAAAGTCCTCAAATATCAATGCCCCGCCGATGCGTACGTTCCCGCCATTCAATACATTACGGTACAAAAGAGGGGGCTAAAATGCTTTAGGTATTTATTTTTTGTAACAATTTGTTAGGTCGAGCATAAAGACATCACTCTGGCTGCTGGTTCTAAAGTGAAAGTGAGCTGCAGCTCAGGAGTCATCTGCGTCAATAAGCGATAGACCGAACAATTGTGCCACATTTTGAATTGATTGCATGTTTTGTATGATCCTTTTGAATTGTTTATTTTATGCAGCATTAAATTGCAACGCTATAACTTAACGAAGGAAATAGCGATTAAATATGGCATTGGGTGTTGGAGTTATGTCATAGCAAAAATCCCAGCCCTAGTCAGCCACAAATGAAAGCTTTGTCGCCTGCCAATGAGGGCCGCGCAAAATTGCTGTTTTAAGTAGGAATTCCTGACCCAGAAATGCCCGGAAAATTCAAATTTTAAAAAGAATTTTTAATTTGTCAACCAAGTTTTTTGAGAATTTTTTTTCACTTGGGGGGGGGGGGTCGGCGGTGCCGATAGGCGCAGCCCAGAATGATAGCATATGATGAACCTGATGTCATATTTGTGATCAGCTACCTCAATAACCTCCGAGTGCTTCCAAGAATTGCATAAAACCTTCAAATGCCGCTCATAAATGCTTTTTTCTTACTAAAAAGCGAAATCGGGTCAAAAGCTTGTTGGCCAAAAGCGAGTTGGGTCTTGTCTTTGGGAACCCTGGGTTAAATAATCATTTTTTAAACTTTTGTCTCATTTTATAATAAATTTTAGAATTTTGTACTACACAGCGGCTCAATTTTGGTGCTCTAGTTTGGAAAAGATTTAAATTTTGTCTTAGTGGTCTGGGTGTTTGTTAACAAAAAAAAGGCTGGGGGTTCGAATCCCCTCCATGTATTGCTAATTTTCGCTGATTTAATCAATTTTCATTTAATTGGGAAGAGCCAAATTCCGTAAATTGCTTCATACCCACCCAAACCAAACAAAGTCGGTATCAATTGAAAGCTCACGATGAGTAGAACTTATTTGTAAGCATAAGCTAAACTATTTGATGCTTCTGAATAAAGTTATGGGGCCATAAACCAATTTAAAAAATTATTTTTTTGGGCTTTTTCACGTTCCAAATCGCTTAGCTTTTGCTTAATGAAAGATACTTGAACATTCGGGCCTTCAATTAATATATTACTCATCTGATTTGGATTGTGCGTTAGGCTTACAAATTAGAGTGGAGACGAGTGGTATTTTTGTTTCTTATGCGAAAACGGGGATCCCCGTTTTGTCCGTCTCCGGTATCCCCGCTTTGACTGGGGATCACCCCCCCCCCCGGGCCAACCCTAGTTTCAATTTTCAAAAAATTTCCATTATAAATTTTGGTTAAATCCCTTAACAAATTGAGTCAATATTTCAATTTTTCGACTCCCCGCCCCCTCCAGAACATTCTGAAAAGACAGAAAAACTCAAAATTAAGTAAAATTACGGATTTTTTGCAAAAAAGTAACACGTATTACGAGCACCCCTGGTTCGAAGCCAAAACACAACATAAGACTTGTCGACCAGACACCACTAGGCCATGGATTTACTTGTGAACTCGTTAAAAAAGATTGAAATTTTGTCAAAAAGTTCCAAGACCACCGCCCTGTCCTCGACAAATTCAAAACCGGACCCCCGACTTCGAAATTATTTTCGAAAAACAATTTAAAGAAAAATAAAGTCGCAAATCGACAGCCCCTGACCCGAGCTCGGCTTCACAAAGCCAAAACTTTTGAATTTCCTTTCTCACAATTCGCGGGGTCAACATTTTGCTGGGAGCAAATAAACAATTCAAATTTATATGATAAAATAATTCCCAAAAGTGAATGCCTTCCCCCCCCCTTTTTTCAGGTCAACTTTTTGCCCAAAGTAATGTCCATTCTCAATTTATAAAAAAATCCCAACTTTCAGTCTATAAATATGTAAGTTTAAAACGGTTATTATTTTAAAAAATTCTCAATTCTTTTTTCTAACTTTTGTCATTTTAGAAAGTAAATTTTAGAATTTTGTACTAAATATGTTCATTTCGACCGAATCAACAAATGTAGGGCACATAACAGCTAATCAGGGTAAGAAAACCCGATTTATTTAATTAAAAATCCTTTTAATTGCCAATGTTTTCAGAAAATTTGTGGCCAACTTTCACTAATTTGGACCAAGCTGAAGAAGTGCGTCTTTTGCGTGCCAGAAATGCTCAATTGGAACGCCAACAAACGATGAATTATGGCAAAACCTTTGAACAAATGGAGGAATGGAAAAGAGTTGCGAATTTGGAGCACGAAAATGTGAGTATATTTTCTAACAAAAATCATTTCATTTTTTCTTGCCATTTGTTCAGAAGGCACTCCGCGCCGAGTTGGCACATCAGAAACTGCTAAATGCTCACATGGCTTTGCAGACAAAGATGGAGGAGTATCAGAACAAACAGCAGAAGACCATCGACGAGTTGACAGAAAAACTGGGGGGTAAATTGTGAATTTGGAAAAATCCTTTGATCTCACTTAATAATTTATTTAACCGTTTCAGTTTCCATCAATCAACTTTCGTTGAAGCAACAAGAAGTCGAGAATAAAGCTGATCAAAGAGCTCTGAGTGCAATGATTGATCAAGTGGGTTTAAAGGGGTCGGTCGGCTAAAGTCAATACCCGTGTTCAGTTTTTAAAACATTTAAAAGCCATGATCAAATTTCAGTCCCAAATGGAGAACAATGTCAAACTCGATGTTTAAACATCATCCTTATGTTATTTAAAAATTTTAATTAAATAATTAAAGGGAATGAATCAGCTTTAAGGGAGAACTGATCGCAAAGATGGAGGAGTGTCAGAAGCAACAGCAACACAACATCGATGCAAAGATGAAGGAGTGTCAGAAGCAACAGCAACACAACATCGATGCAAAGATGGAGGAGTGTCAGAAGCAACAGCAACACAACATCGATGCAAAGATGGAGGAGTGTCAGAAGCAACAGCAACAGAACATCGATGCAAAGATGGAGGAGTATCATCGATGCAAAGATGGAGGAGTATCAGAAGCAACAGCAACAGAACATCGATGCAAAGATGGAGGAGTATCAGAAGCAACAGCAACAGAACATCGATGCAAAGATGGAGGAGTATCAGAAGCAACAGCAACAGAACATCGATGCAAAGATGGAGGAGTATCAGAAGCAACAACAACAGAACATTGCCGACTTGCAGAAGACGGTTGCCGTTTTAAATGATACAATATATGGAAAAGGTAATTTTTAACAGAAAATTTTGTTCCTTGAAAATATATGTACAAACTAGGGTTGGAGCCGGGGGGGGTCGGGAAAAATTTTTGGATTTTGGTTAAGAAATTTCACCAAAATTACGAATTTTGCTTCGAAATTTCGGAAAAAAAAGTTTATATGAGAGTGGAGGATGCCCGGCGGTGCCGACAGGCGCCGCGGGAAAAAAATTTTGAATTTTTGACACAATTAGTTAAGAGATTTTTTGCAACTTAAAATCGGTAATTTATTATGCTTTTTAGGAATGCGCGAGAAGATAAGGCAATTTGAATTTTCTATTAGAATAATTCAAAAATTCATTTTTGCATTTTTAAAAAAATTAAAATTTCTGATGTGATGGCCATCTTTAGGGGTGCATTTTCATCCCCAGCGGGGATGGGACCGGGGATCCCCGTTTTTGGGGAGGGGCAAACCGGGGGACGGGGATGAAATGCCGGGCCCCCGGTTTTCCACGTCCCCGCCCGGCCCCTAGTACAAACAAATCATATTTTCTAAGGATTAATCCCACAACAAAATCGATGGGATTCCGCTGCATGCCACAAGGATCTGACACTCTCTGAGCCCGAACGATTGATTGTGCAACATACTGGAAAGGCTAATTGGGGTGAATCATTTGGGGATTTTTATTTTAAGAAAAAATTATATTATTCTATTAAAATTTATTTGATTAAAATGTTCTTTTTGAATCGGCGGCTTATTTTTCAGAGTGGCGCGCTGTATTCGCTGAACGGGCAATTCCAAAAGACGGCATTGTTTACTATGAAGTGAAAGTCTTAGTGAAAAAAGGGTAATTTAACCTTAATTGCTCAACTTTATATTATTTAAATTTAGCTATGTTTCCATCGGACTTGGGGCAAAACAATTGCTTGTTGTAGATTACAGAGGCACTTACGGGTACGGAAGCCATGGCACATTTTGGGGCCACGAAGTTGACGGATGTTCCCACTTCAATGGACGTCCTTACATTGCTGGAAGGCCCAAATTTGGCGTCGGCGATGTCGTCGGCTGCGGCGTCAATTTAAAAAATGGCCAAATTATTTACACAAAAAACGGGCAGCGTTTGGGTGAGAAGAAAAAGAATAACAAAATTTGAAAATTCAATTAATTTGCATTATTTATTTAATTTGTTTGTTTTTCAGACACCGCCAATTTATTTGTCGATTATGCCGCCGAATTGTTTCCCCGCGTTATGTTGTTTAACCCTGGCGACAAAATTGAAGCCAACTTTGGGCCAAATTTCAAATTTGATATTGCCGATGGCATTTAGAAATTGGAAAACGATTGATTTTCTATTGTTGTTGATGAAGACTTTCGCCGATTGTGGTGGTTGATATTTTCTACATAACCATAAATTTTAAAAAACAAACAAAAAAAAATTGAAAACCAAAACCCATGCAGATTAAGAAGTATAAAGCAGCTCTAGCCCCCAGCCTGAAATTAAATTTCCGCCGGCAGTATTACATAGTAACTATTGAATTTCCTTTTTCACAATTCTGGGGGTCAACAGTTTTTTTAAAAATTAGCGCGATTCAGACAGGAAGCATTAAACCGTTGCTGAATTTGAACGCGCCAAAGCAAATTTACAGAAAAAGCCAAAAAAAAATATTGACAAATTCGAAAACAAACTGAACGAATAAATGCTTTTGATAACAAACAAACTTAGCAAAACAAATTAAAAGCCCAAAAGTAATTTTACTAGAACAACACATCGATTAAGTTAAAGAGAATGTTTCAGAAACAGAAATCAGAGCACATCCCTGGAACAGGCAGCCCCGATGTCGAAATTTTGCAGACATGCCTCTAGTACTCCCTTATTACCCCTACCAAAATTTAGTGGCGTTTGGAGAATTTTGAAAAAATTTGGTCTAGAGAATTTAAAACGGTTTTTGACTATAACTCGAAAAATATCAATTAAAAAACGGTTTTATTAATGCATGCATTATATTGTTTTCTAGGGATGGTGAAAATTTTAGAAAAATCTGTCGGATGTAACGGAAGTTTTCCGGATCGATATGCGTGTCAATTTTTTACTGAAGAAAATAACTTAAAATGCTATTTAGCGACACGATTGCATTAATTTAATGTTCTCTATCCTATGTCAGTTTTTTGCAAGATTTGGCATAGGTGAGGTAGCTAGTCTTTTTAGGAATTTCGAAAAGCGGGACTTGTATAGACGGGGGGTCGGGGGGCCCTTTTAGATTTTCCTACATTTTTTTCCTTCTAGGGGTTTTTGGGGTCATAGAATCCCATTTCGACCAATTTCGAATCCCGGACTGACTCGAATTCGTACAATTTTTCGAAAAATAAAAATGCGTATGAGTCCCTGGAGAAGGACTTAACAATTGCAGGGGAGTGCTTTTAGTGGATTGGTTGCATTAATAAAACGTCGATCGCTGAGAAGTGAAATTTCGGTTTTTAAGAAATTTACGTAATGCCAAAATAGCTAATCTTTTCACTAATTTTAAAAAGCTCCTGAAACCCCACAAAAAGGCATTTTAGAAAAAAAGCATCATGGACCTTTAAGCAAACATCGAACCCCGGCTAAAATAGGTTCGAGCCTATTTTAGGCTCAAAAACTCCAAAATCGGGGTTTTCGACGCTTCGAACGATTTTGATTAGTTCCGACTTGACAGAATTTATTCGGAAGTGAAAGTAAGATTACACATTAGGCGACAAATTATGTTAAACAAAAAATCGATGAACATTTAGTGATCATGATCAATCGTTGCACTAAGTGTTTGATCAGTTTTTTGTTGTTTTGGTGAGGAACGACAAGAAGACCGAACGGGTGAAAGCGATAAAAACCTAGGGACTCTTGACCAACCGAATTGGCGCACCGACATAATTTTGGACTCAAATCATTCTCGACCATTAACTGCCTTAAACCGTTTTTAATGAGCAGTTTTTAATATTCTTCACTTTTACCAAAAAGCAAAAACAACACATCAAATCAGACAAATGTGAAAACAAAACGAATTGTATAAATGTTAAATAAAATCCATCGACCTTACATATTTCCAAAGAAAAAAGAGGGCTTTCCCATCAGAATTTGTATTTGAAGTCCGGCCCAAAATTTGCTTCAACTTGCCAACGAACGCATGGAATTGGCTTACGTTCTTACCGTATCGCCGCTGAAATTGCAGCCGAATTCTCATTCTTGCCAATTTGGCCATCAATTGCCACTTGTTATTGTTTCTGATACTCCTCCAACATCTTTGCACTCACAAATCAGTTCGCCCTTCAGCTGATTTATTCCCTTTAATTATTTAATTAAAATTGCGATCTTAAATTACACATTTGTCCAGGTTTCTTACTTTTCCAAACTCTTTTTTCGAACTGTTTCCTAATTCAGACATTTGCTTCTGATTTTTGTTCCGTTCTTCAACAAACTGCTTAGTTGTTCAGAACACTGCATTGTAGCCGACCCTTTAAGCCTAATCAGGATTCACCGTTTGCTGATCACTTTGCATCAACAAAACCTGATCAATGGAAACGAGCTTTTGCTGGTCCTCTTTTAGCCAGCCAATTTTCTTTAAAATTTGACATGCTAATTTCTACAAAATTACAAATCTTTTAACCAATGGAACACATAAGCCAAATCACAAACTTTAACTTAAATTTAGCGACAATTTCCAAATAAAATGAGAGAGTAACCGTTTTAAATAAAATTACATATTTATAGACTGAAAGTTGAGAAAAATTTAAAATTGTAAAATCGTTGATTATCCAAATTGTTGAGATTATATTTACCCATTATAAAATAATTACCTTCAGTTACATTTGCGTCACTCTTCTGCTCCAGCAATTAAATTAAGCAGGCAAAAAGCTACAAAACTAATCCGACAAAATACAATAATCATTAAAAGGTAAACATGACAACGGAGTAGATGAACATTAAACTTTTATATTATTGTTGAAAGCAATAAATTTTGTGATGGAGCTGTTCTTCTTCCGTCATGCCGAGTACGAACGGCTGTACAACTGCACGGGGCTGGACATTGACTCGATTCCACTGGAGCGTCGGCAGTTTGTGCCGGAGTCAATCGCTGTTTGCGTGTTATGTGCCATTTATTATGTGAGATGATTAGAGATCGGCGGGATCGAGGTCCCGACCGAGAGTACAGGTCTCGAATCTCGGAAATTTGTCGAAAACTCCGAGACCTGGACTCTCGAAATCTCGAGATTTTTTATCTCGGGAGTCCAGGTCTCGGCCCATCCCAAAATCTCGATCTCGGTCTCAGGTTTTTCAAAATTCCGTTCTCTAGAGATGATCCACTGATCGTAGCCTAATCATTGAATCTGATCAAATACTATGTAAAGGTTCTGTACGTGCCCTGCATGTACTCGCTTTGGAAGCATATGCGGGAGAACTCCTGCTACAAGTTGCTCTTCTATATTGGCATCATTGATCTGGCCATATTGTGGATTCTCGGCTTCTTCAGTGGCTGGGCCAATCTGCGCGGTGCCGTTTTCTGCTCCTCTCCGACCCTGATGTATTTTATGGGAATCGCAGCGCTAAGTTGAAAAAACCGGTGATGATCAACACGAGGTGATCAGCAAATTGGCAATGTTTAAGAGTTGGAATAGATTTTAAATAATAATTAGTATTTAAATTCCCAAAATTAAAGTACGAACATTGGCTGCACAGAGTGTATGACATTGTCGTTGCATTTCTGAGCCCGCTTATTTATCTGATATTTGCCGCCAAACTTTTTTACGACGTTCGAAAGGACCGCCGACAGTTTGACGTTGTCTTCTCCGAAATGGGCGCCGTGCAAATTCGGGTCATTGTTTTTGATCACTTTTAAACTCTGATCCTTGATCACCAGGGATGATCCTTGATCACCAGGAATGGTCGGAGCACCACGATTCGGCGCGCACGATTCGGCGCCCACGATTCGGCGCGCACGATTCGGCGCGGCACGATTCGGCGCCGAAGTTTGTAACGTTATAACTTTGTTCAAAGTCAACCAAACCAAACATTCTTGGTATCATTCGAAAGCATGCAATGAATAGAAGCTTACAAAGGTAAAAGCTAACCGATTTGTCTTTTCAAAAAAAAAGTTATAGCTAAAACGTGTAAAAATCTCAATTTTCCGTGCTTTTTTTGCGCGGCTGAGTCATAACTTTTTTTATTTTAGTCAAATCGGTTAGCTTTTACCTTTGTAAGCTTCTACTCATTGCATGCTTTCGAATGATACCAAGAATATTTGGTTTGGTTGACTTTGAACAAAGTTATAACGTTACAAACTTCGGCGCCGAATCGTGCCGCGCCGAATCGTGCGCGCCGAAACGTGCGCGCCGAATCGTGCGCGCCGAAACGCGGGGTACCGGGAATGGTCCTTGATCACCAGGAAGGATCCTTGATCACCAGGGATGATCCTTGATCACCAAGGATCATCGTTGATCACCAGGAAGGATCATTAATCACCAGGAAGGATCCTTGATCACCAGGGATGATCATTTTATTTTGCTTATGAACCCGGTGTTTGGAGCCTATTTTGGCACTTTTTTCAGACCTATTTAGACGCCTTCATTTTGATATTTTTCTAGTCTAAAAATAATCTTATCCCTGTTGTGATCACTTTTTTAGATTTTTGCTCAAGTGTTTTTGCTCTCCCTGCTTAACACTTTTGCCGGCTCTCTTTACGTTTACATGCAAAACAACGATGTCAACCAATGGATGATTACCCTTGTCGAATTTGCGTGGTCAAAAACATTTTAACAAATTTTCTTTGATTTTTTTTGTTCCTTTAGGTTACACATTCATGGTATTATCGGCAATTCGTTTTTTGTTTTTATTTAACTAATTAATATTTGTTTATCCCCCAAGGATTTCCTCCGGTCATTTATTTGGCGTTCAATAAAACCATACGCGCGGATTGCCGTCTGATGTTCGTGAAACTGTTCCAGCGTCACCGTATAGGCCACATCGGCGGGGTTACTGTAGTTCACCCGGTAACAAACCTGACGAACTGAGCTTCTCCCGACTGTGAGTTCTGTAACCATTATCCACCAGGAGCTCCAAAAACAATTCATATTTGCAACACAACCATTAGAATTAAAGATCGGACCGATCGAGATTCTCGATCAAAATCTCGGTAAATCTCGACGAGATTTTTTTCGAGATTCTTGATCGAGAATCTCGGTCGGTTCTCAAGTCAAAACTCTAATTAAAAATAAGGAGTTTATTTCCAATAAATCAATTAAGTGCTCAGAACTGGATCCAATCAAATAATATAAAATGCTGAAAGTGAGCGTCTTCCGCGATGGCCGGACTTATCATAAATGATCTGACAGAACAGGGATCTCAGAATGCCCTTGTTTATGGCAAATGCCTAATTTGGAATTTGTCATATCTTGCCGATTTTGCCACCAATTTCCACTTGCTGTTGTTTCTGAAACTCCTCCAACATCTTTGCACTCAGTTCGCCCTTCAGTTTGACTCGTTTCCTTTAATTATTTAATTAAAAATTCCGAGCTTTAATTACACATTTATCCATATTTCCCACCTTTTCAATGTCGATTTTCTTGCCTTGATCAGCTGTTATTTAAAAAACAAAAATCAATTTTTGTTTGGCCCAAAATCCAAAAAAAAATTTCTGTAGGCATATAACTTTTGATGCTGATCAAAAAAGGTGATTGGACCAAGTTGCTACAACACCTCCTTCATGGAGATCCGGAAACACCAGAATACACTGAAATCGGGGTTCATTGATTTCTGGCGGTTTTAAAATTTCTTGTGATTTTTTTTTTGCGTTTTCCCATTAAAATAGTCGAAAAGTCGATGGATTTTGCAAAACATCGTTAAATTTAGCCACCAATAAAAATAAACTTAATGGAAAAATGCGAAATAAAAGTTCCTGGAAATTATTCGAATTCGGAGATCAGGATTTTGTCCAGATTCCGGTCCTGTCCGGGCTCTATTCGAATTATATATTTCATATATCTTGTCAAATCAGAGACGTACAAATATTCCGAAATTTTAACAAATCAAAAACATTGCGGGATAATGTTAAAAACTTGAAAATAGAAACGACTTTTTAATTTCATCTTCGCGTAGGTATTTAATGAAATTTAGCTGTTTTATTTCTTAAAGATAGCGATGTCGCCGTTGAAATAGGTTCCAGTAAGGAAATAATTTGTTCGTATCATTTGCACAAGGTAATATTTAAAATTCACAAATTACTAAATCAATGTAAATTCCGTTGAAGGAGGAAGCAGCTGGTATAAGCACAGAAAATGTTACAAGCGCAAACTACGACCTTTATATCATCCCAGGAGACAAACAGACGTTGGAAATTCTGATGGCCAAAGATGGCTTCTACGGCAGAAAGCCCGGAAATCGTTGGAACAATTTGTGTCCATATTATACGCCAAAGAACACAAGCATCGCCGAAGAATTTATTCCGCCGTGGACCATCGACCATATTAGTGTAAGATAATGAAAGCGTATGCTAACCAAGTTAGTTCTTACTGCGAAATCTGGTTTGAACAGATCAATGCCTCAACTTTTGATACTCTCCAAATTCATGTGGAGAACGCTTCTTCTGAGGAAAATCAGTTAACATTGAGGGGTCACGATCCCGAACGCAAACAAGTTCCATGGAAACGCATTAACTTTACGCAAGTGATCAAAAACGAGGGAGTGGACCGATTCAATTATTCCGTCTTTGTGAACATTACGTTGGGAAAGGGACTGACGCCGATCTCCAAAGTTGCCATTAACTTCTTCAACGAGGCGCTCGAGTTTCACAACCTCTGTAAGCAAAACGTCACTTCTGGGGGTTTTTGAGATTGCTTTGATGATTAGGCATTAATGATTGGTCATGTAACGGAAAAAAACCCGGACTTTTGAAATAATTTAAAAGAAAAATCAACCGAAAATTACAAAATGTAATATTAAGTTGGTTCGACTGTGATGTGGACTGAGTTGAGCAATAATACACTTTTTTTTTTAACAGCTTTGTTGTGAGTTTATTACGGGGGTGTGCACGGATACGAATTTTCGTATCTGTCCATCCTCAAAATCGCATATCCGTTATCCGTCCGTATCCGTGACTTTCCAAAATTCCATATCCGTTATCCGTCCGCATCCGGATATATCCGCATATCCGGATATCCGTGCACACGCCTGGTTTATTATATATTTATTTAGATAAAACAAAGTTTTGGAATTTTGAAACAACAATTTACCGATAATCCCAAAAACCGGACCGAAAACCGGAGTCAGGGCTGTATCGAAATTTCGATTTTCGACGTTTTTTTCCTTTCGATTTCGACAAAAATGGGCTGCTTTTTGAAAGTAATTTCGAAAGTCGTGGTCCCGGCTTTTAAATTTTTGGCAAGGACGGGCACTTGCCAACTTTTGACAAAATTTCAATCTTTTTACCACATCTTCTTGAATTTTTGCTTTCATTTTCATAACAAATATCATTAAAATGTTCAAAAATTCTCGGCAGCGCCTATTGGCGCGCCAAACTCCTCCACTCTTACGTAATTTTTAAAATTTTACTAAATTCCGAAGCAAAACGCTAATTTTGCTAAAATTTTGATGAAATTTCTTAACAAATTGAGTAAAAATTACAAAAAAATTTTCTCGGCGGCGCCTATCGGCACCGCCGACCCTCCACCGCCCAAAAGTTTTAAGCCTAAGAAGGGCCACTGAAGTCAAAAATGACGACTTATCAAACAATATTTTATTAAAAAATAATTTAATAAAATTTTCGACACAGCCCTGGTCGGAGTCCAGTCCAATTCTGGGCACAGTTGGGACTCGACCGTTGACCTGGGGCTGACCGAACTTTCATGTTCAATTAACAAGTTCATTTAGAATCACAACAAAACGTGGTCGGAGGCAAACTACGGCTTCAAATATATGGTGGATTTGAAAATGTTGGAGGATAATGGCGTCACGTCCACAAAGGGGCTGACCGAGCAATTTCCCGCAAACACTTTAAAACCAATGATCGATCCCAAAAATTCGTCGTATTCACTAAATTCGACCATTGATCAGCAGGTGCCCAACAGCATGACAACAACTGATCAGAAACCCCTCAAACTTTTCTTCAAAATTGACGTACAAGAAACTGACGGTAAAGCTGAATTTTATGTGACATTGAACGGCCATGACAAGGCTGTTAATAAAACAGTCCTCAAATACCAATGCCCCGACAATGTGCACGTTCCCGCTATTCAATACATTACGGTACAAAAGAAGGGGGGGGGGGTTAAAATGTATTTATTTTGGTAATTATTTGTTAGGTCGAGCACAAATCCTTGCGTTTTATTTTTCTTATTTATGAATTCTTTATTTCATGCAGCATTAAATTGCAAATGTGATTTTTCCAAACAACAATTATAAGTAGGGTTCCTCCCCGACCCCTCGGGGGGTGGGAAAGTCGGGGGTCGGGGAGGCCGGGGTTGGCCATGAGCGTTGGTCGGGGACGACCTCATTTTGGGGTTCGGGGGTCGGGGAGGAACCCCAATTATAAACTATTATATTGTTCACCAATTTCTTTTATGCTGGTTTTAAGTGATTTTGAGCATGGGTGCTCAGATCCATATTTCCCTGGGATTGATTAAAAAAATGTGCTAACAATGACCCAGTCGCAAAAAATTGAAAATCCCAGCCCTAGTCAGTCACAAATGAAGCTTTTTCGCCTGCCAATGAGGGCAAATTGCTGTTTTAAGTAGAGTAGGACGGGGAATCGGGATTCGGGACCGGGGTTGAGAAAATGAAAAACAGGGATTTTATAAGGGGGAAATTAATCAAATCCCGGTCAAAAAAAGCGGGACCAATGGTCAAAACAAAGATTTGAAATTTTGAAAAAACGGGATTTTATAATGGAGAAATTCAATCCCAAATTAGAGACTTCAGTACCAGTTCCGATCCCGTCCTACTCTAGTTTTAAGTGAAAAAGAAAACAAAGTAATTTTGGCAATAATGCCAAAATGAGCCTTTGAAGTAATAGTACACCGATCCGACAGCGGCATAGTCCTCTATTTTGTGTGCTCGTAAAGCGGCCTTCACTCCGCATTGGCTGCTTCCAGAATCGCGAAGGAATACTACGCTTCTGTACAAATCATCGTTGGTTAGTTTGAATAGTTTACTCTCCAGCTTGTTCAACAGGTCGGAGACTTTGCCCTCGTTGTAATTGGTGCTAAAAAAGTTTAAAATTTTATTACAGAGCAGAGCGTTTCAGTGCGGGGATGTTTTAGTGCGGTAAAGTTTGGGAAGTTATAACTTTCCAAACTTAACTAAACCAGTCGTGCTTGTACTTTTGAAAGCTCTAAGTATTTAGGAGTTTTCATTAAGAAAAAGTTGAGCGATTCAAAACTTTCAAGAAAAAGTTATAGCCGCACGAACAATATTAGCCAGAAAAAGCCGAACTTTTTTTGTTCGTGCGGCTATCGAATCGTTTAGCCTTTCTTAATGAAAACTTCTAAAACTTAGAGCATTCAAATGACTAAAACACAACTGGTTTAAGATATTATCAAGCTAAAGCTTTGAGATTGGACAACTCTCAAAGATGGTGAAGTTATGGGCCGAAAAACCGCCAAAATCGGGATTTTTGAACGGTTAAAGCAAGAAAATTTGAATAATGTGTATAAACATACTTTATGAAGCCCCTCACGAATGATGCGTTGCTGAATCCTTTTGGCCCAATCTTGTAGATCCAGTCGTAAGCATTGATTGCGCGAACTTCTTCAATGTCTGAGTCGAAACGCGTAACCACGATATGAAGACCGGTGAAATTCAAAATTGAAAAGCAATTTTCAGGTGAACATCTCATTGCAAAATCTGTTTCATTTAGCATGTTTGTTCCTATAAATCCTTGTCGAACATATCTGTTGAGAGTAGTGATTAGCAATATTTTTGTGAATTATACAGTAAACTCTGATATTTATTTTGGGACGGTAAATTTTATTTCAGTGTTTACTCTTTAGTGCTAGTTCACTTCCGTGTCCATTATAAATGCGAAATTTCAGTGCCAAACACCTAAAATCTTACTAATTAACGGTGCGCGACGTTTCAGTGCAACGTTTCTGCGGCAAAGTTTGGGAAGCTACAACTTTTTCCAAACTTAACTAAACCAGTCTTGCTTAGTACTTTTGAAAGCTCTAAGTTTTTAGAAGTTTTCATTAAAAAAAAGGTAAGCAAAAACGTCCCCGCACTGAAACGTCCTGCTCCGTGCTTAGGCATATGCCTTATTACTAGGGATCGGATTCGCTTTACCAATTGGCTGACAAAAGTATTTTTTTTATCAAAAAATCATTTCTGGCAATGAAACATTATAATGGCACTGAAATGTCGCATTTATAATGGGCATTGAAGTATCCGGCACTGAAATGTGGGCACGGAAATGAACTATTCCGGCTTTCATATCAAAACGGCATTTTATGCCTTTTTTAAATTTTGAATACTTGCGATTTCCGTATTCATTGAGGTCATTGAAAACTTTGTTCATCGTTTCAGTAATCGTTGAATTGTCGGTAACCGGCATTTTAAGCTGCATTTCGCTTATCGTCGTTTTGACCACACCGACTTCAATTTTTGGAAATGAGTTATCCTGTAATTTAAATAAATAACAGAGCGTGTTTTATTTTAATTTTATTATTTACAAACATATAAATTAAGAGTGATTTGCAAATGTACTTAGTAATGATTCAGAGTGATTTTATACATATTTAATATGTACAATCAGACTCACGAGTTCAATTGGAATGTATGCTTTCACATTATCGACAATTGCTTTAGCGTTCACGAAAAGCTCATTTTGAAACCAATTCATGCGCGATTTCAGTCCTTCAAAAGTGATATTTGCGCAGACTGATCCGAACACCATCTAAATTTTTAGATACACAACATTTGCCTTGCGAAAAAGCAACAAAGCACCAGCCATCGATTTGGTCGGTCGCTACAATGGTTTTTTACCATAAAGTTCAGAATTTAAAATTTACTACAAGTATTCGTTTCGAAAAATTTTTTCATCCGAGTTGCGAATCGAAATTGCGGAAAAATTCAAAAAAATCCGCAACCCGCAATTACGTTCAGCCCTGGTACACAATCAATTTGTTACAAATCTTTTTTTTTTTTGATTACGTTTATAATGGAAAACAACCCAACCATTTCGAGGACATCAAATCTGATGATATTTTCGAGTTCCTCAATTGCTTTGCGATGATAATTTTTGCCCGTGATGATGTCTTGTAGTAAACACCTGGAATGAAAGGTACAGTCTGGTCATTTTTTTTTTGGCAACAATGTTTGATTTAAATACAAATGTACAAATTATATTATATGTAGCAACAATTATTTTCCCCCAAATTCCTGAGTTATTTTATAACAAAATTCTTGACCAAAAACGCATATCAGCCTCAAAATCAAATAGTCCCGGTGCCCCGACGCGGAACACGATTTTTTTATGTCTACAGTAGCCCAGTCCCGGGCCCTCGAGTTTTATACATTTATGAATTATTTCAAAATTTAATAAATACTTTAAATATTAAATCACATTGAGTTTTGTCGTGGCTCGATTCCGGTCTCTTTCAAAATTGAAATGACGAAACTCAAAGCCTCATCAGCTGAATCGTATGTTTTTGATGTGTCTAAGAACAAAATTGTCAATTAATAGTTTATTGGGGATACTATTTTTCAAGCTCCACAAAATAAATTAAGATAAATTCAAAAATAAATGCAGAACATACCAATGGATTCTTCCATTTTCTTCAGCGCTCTTATGGCAGCATTTTTCTCAAGGTCCGTAAACCAGATGTTGAGGTCTTTAAATTATTTCGATACTTTATTAATTACAAACCCTCTAATAATACCCCACTCTCTGAGTAGGTTGAAAAATAATCCCCCATGAGTGAATAAAAGAGTAAATGTGGTAATTTTTTCAAAAATTTTTATTTTTGCTAATTTGACTAAATTTGGTAGTTTTTGTAATTTTCTTCAATCTTCTGTATTAAAATTCAATATTTTAGCAATAATTTAGATAAAATTGTTTAACAAAAACTGAATTTCTAAAGACACTGCGCCTATCGGCAACGTTGGAT
>MEIZ01000008.1:81593-92051 GCA_001723225.1 Globodera ellingtonae | reverse complement strand
AACCTTTTAAGAAAATGCCAACCGACAAAAAAAGCTTTCAAAAAAAAAGAAAAGATTTTTTGTTTTACCCGGAGTGAATTCATCGAATTGCTCCTTGGCAAATTTGCTGGTTAATTGCATTCGTATCGCACGCAACAATGGAACGAACTGAGCAAAAAGGCTAATTTGTTGTGGGGACAGGCCATGACAATGCTGCACAGTATGTACATGAATGTACTTAATTTGAACAAAATAACATTATTATAGAAAAGCATAAATTTACTTTTGCAAAAATAAAAATAAGTATTTAATTAAATACACAATTTACATTTAAGATCCCCAATGGAGTCCCATGCCGTTGGGGACTGTAATAGCAATCTTGTTTAAATGCTTCCACGTCAGCAGAAAGCTTTTCCACGGCGGGATTCCAAAAAAGAGCCATTTGTTGGTGAAGATTTTTTGCGGGGACCCGAACATTCTAAAGATACAAAAAAACAACAAATTTGTTTTAAATTTAACTTTTTATTTTTATCATTTTTAAATACATTTATATAATCCTGGATTTGCGAATCCATTGCAATAACTTTGCCAGCAACCGTGATGGTTCTCGAGATCTCTTCAAACTTTCTGTCCATCGTGTCGCGAAGCTTGACCAAAGCTCGGTATTCGTCCGACTCGGGCTAAACGCAAGAATTTAATCATAAAATTGCATTTAAAATTTATTAAAAGTTAATTTTGAATAATTTAAATTCATTATTTTAATTATTGTGTTACTTTTGTTGCTATGTGCAAGGAACTGGCGACTAACGACCCTATGGGAAAGGCCAGTTTCAACAAAGCAAAACCGCTCAAAGAAATCTTCTCCATAAATGAGCCGACATCCGCTGAGGAGGAGGACAATGCTTCAAATTTGGATAGGAACTCCACTACCATTTCAGTTGCTGCAAATAAAACAAATTTAAACAATTTCGAATGGTCTTTCTTTGTGCATATTTTTGGATTTAAACAAATTTTGGCATATTATTGTTTTAGGAAAATAAGAATAAATAATACGCCAAAATATATATAATTAATAATGCTACTATTTTTATTCATTTTAGATTGACACTTTAACAACCTTTTTATATTTATAGTAAATAAAAGGACTTGTATGTATTTGTACAAACGCCAAAAAGGCCAAAACCCTGATAAAACAAAATCTTTAGGGCAGGCAAAAAAAGTCGATTCTGCGGGTGTTTTTTTTCAATTTTATTGCATTTCTTAATGAATTTTTCGAAAAATTACCGAAAAATGTTCTTAAAACGGAAATCGCGAAATATGTATTTATTTTCAAACCCCTAAACATGGATTTTTGTAAATCAAGACCAATCCGAAGCCCTAGTAAATAGCATGCAAAATTTATTGGACACACCCGATGAAACCATGGGATGATGTTCATCAACAGCATCATTGTCGTCATCATCTCCATCGTAATCCTCATTGCTTTTCACCACTGACACAAGCAAAATTGCAATGAATAGCGCAAGAAATAAAGATTTGTTTTGCATAATTCAATCTTGATAGAATTTATGGGGTTATATTGTCCGATTTACCATAAGGTGACTTGGGAAAATTGCGGGTTCTTCACTGTTAAAAATTGGCAAAATCATTCATATTGGGACTAATCCGGCATTTTGTAATTTTTCCAATTGTTTATTTTTGCAATTTCGTAAATTTTTAATAAAATAACCATTGAAATTAGATCGGGAATTTTTCAATCAATTTAGAACGACGAGAATGCAAATGAAATGTGCTGGCAGCCCCGCACAGCCATTTTCATTCCCGATGACATTCAAAGTCCATTTCATTTCTCTGAACCTTTCCCCCCCCCCCTTCCCGCTCTTTCGTTCTTTCAACACACAATTGCTTGTAAGAACGTTTGCACGACATGGACGACAGGGTGACTTAGAAATTAGGCCTAATTTGTAAGCCCTAACGACCCCCACGTCTAATTGCATTGATAAAAGTGATTGACGCCAGCTGCTGATCATGACAAAAAAACACCTTGGAAAACAAAATTACGTGGGTTGGAGACGGAGGACTAAAGTTTGATAATGGGAAAGGGTCGGCGGGCCAGCGTCTAAAAGAGGTGTCGCCATAGAGACACACAAAAGTTATCGTTTTAATTTGGATTTATTTGTTGTCAAATTTATGAGTACAATTTCTCATCTTCAATGCCGGGGTTGTCGCATCCATTCCTACTTTTCTGATTATCTAAAAAAATGTTTGGTACTTTTTACCATTGTATGTATTACAATTCATATGCCCCAGCCGCCGAAAACAATCTTTTACTTTCTGCCGAAGTGCTGGGCGCACAATGAAAAAGTTTTTGATTATTCTTCCATTTTACCGATATCGTTGGAAGTGTCTGCAAAAAAATAAGCCTAAAGTCGGTTAAAAAACAATTTAGAAGTGGTTTATACCGTAACTTTTGAATTTCCTTTCTCACAATTCTGAGGCTCAACAGCTTTTTTTAATTTAGTGGGATTCCGCCGGAAGCGATTAAACCGTTGCTGAATTTGCACACTAAAGCAAATTTACAGAAAAACCCCAAAAAATGTTGACAAATTCAAAAACAAATGAATTGATAGATAAATCGATCGAAAACAAAAAAAAATGGCAAAAATACTTTGATAAGCAAAGAATAAAAGTAAATGATAAACGACCGTAATCTCAACAACAAAATCACAAATTCTCCTTTATGCACTCCGCATTTTTCGAATTTTACATCATTTCGACCAATTTTAAACAAAGACCCGACCAGAACAATTTTGGAATTCAGATTTTTTGTACGACCTGTAAACTCTACGATTGCCCTACAAAACTTTAACTTTTACCAATAAATGGCAGAGAGAGCGATCGATATATTAAAACATATTTGGGGGGACGCGGAGGAGCGGTACACCTCGATTGGGCACGGCAAGATTGGGCGCCGATTTTTTGGCATTTTTTTGATTTAATGATTTTCTGAAGATTTTTACTCGGCGCCGTCGGTGTAAATGTTTTTTAAATTTTAAACATTTTGTTAAGAAATTGAAATTTTTAAATCGCTTTTTGAACCGGTTAAGTTTTTCGGTATACCGACCGAGAAAAATGTTGAGATTTTGGTATTTTTCGGTAACGGTAATTTGCCGATTTCGTTACCGACCGAAACTTTTTGTGAGAATTCTGTATTTTGAATAAGGTTTTTGTCATAAGACGCGTTGCTTTGCGGGAAATTAATTTCAGGCTGGGGGCTAGAGCTGCTTTCATACTTTTTAATCTGAATATTCAGGAACAGGGGGGGGGACAGTGTTCCGAGTTGAATGACGCGCTGGCATTAAAAAAGGTCCATTTAATTTGTTGTTCAATTAAACATATTAATTTAGTTAATAAGCCCTTATTTAGGTGGGTTTCATTTTTTTTTGTTTCAGATTAGCTTTTCTAATTTATGGTTACTGTAGAAAATACCAACCGCCACAATCGGCAAGAGCCTTAACAACAACAACAGAAATCGATCGTTTTCCAATGTCTAAATGCCTTCGGCAATATCGAATTTGAAGTTTGGTCCGAAGTTGGCTTCAATTTTGTCGCCAGGATGATACAACCTAACGCGGGGAAACAATTCGGCGACAGAATCGACAAACAAATTGGCGGTGTCTGCACAAACAAACAAATAAATTAATTAAATTTTTTTATTCTTTTTCTTTCTCACCCAAACGCTGTCCATTTTTTGTATAAATAATTTGGCAAGTTGCCAAATTAATGCCACAGCCGACGACGTCGCCGACGCCAAACGAAGGCCTTCCATCGATGTAAGGACGTCCATTGACGGTGTAGGAGCATCCCTCAACCTCGTGGCCATAAAATCTGCCCCAGCTTATGTATGAGTAAGTGCCTCGGTAATCAACACCAGGCATTTGTTTTGCCCCAAGTCCGATGCAAACAGGGCTAAATAATATAATAATGTTCATAAAGCACAGCAATTAAAGTTAATTACCCTTTTTTCACTAAGACTTTCACTTCAAAGTAAACAATGCCGTCTTTTGGAATTGCCCGTTCAGCAAACACAGCGCACCACTCTGAAAAGAGGGTCAATTCAAACAATTTTATGAACTCTACATAATCTAAATTAAATCACTTTAACACAATAATATTTTCACCCGAATTAGTCTTTCCAATATGTTGGACAATCAATCGTTCGGGCCCAGAGAGTGTCAGATCCCTGTGGCATACCTTGGAATCCCATCGAGTTTGTTGCGGGATTAGTCCTAAGGAAATATGATTTGTATTTTTTCAAATTTCCGAATTTTCTGAATAACACTTACTGTTGAAATCGATGTTGTGTTGCTGTTGTTTCTGACTTTCCTCCATCTTTGCATCGATGTTCTGTTGCTGTTGCTTCTGACACTCCTCCATCTTTGCAATCAGTTCTCCCTTCAGCTGATTCATTCTCTTTAATACATATTTTATTAAAATTTTTTTAATAACATATTTTGAAATAAACGGATAATGCATAAATTGACATTGGTTCTGCACTGAAATCTCCATTTGGGACTGAAATTTGATCATGGCTTTTAAATGTTTTATAAATTAAACACGGCATTGACCTCAGCCGACCGACCCCTTTAAACCCACTTGATCAATCGTTGCACTCAGAGCTTTTTGATCAGCTTTATTCTCGACTTCTTGTTGCTTCAACGAAAACTGATCAATGGAAACTAAAACAGTGAAATAAATTTAATTTTTGAGACAAAAAGACAGTAAATCAGCAGCACCGCATTTCCATTCAAGGTTAAAAATGGATTTTTAAAATTCGAACAAATTTACCCCTCAGTTTTTCTGTCAACTCGTCGATGGTCTTCTGGTGCTGTTTGTTCTGATACTCCTTCAACTCGTCGATGGTCTGTTGCTGTTTGTGCTGATACTCCTCCATCTTTATTATGTGAGCAATTAGCAGTTTCTGATGTGCCAACTCGGCGCGGAGTTCCTTCTGAACAATTGACAAGCAAAAAATAAAATGATTTTGTTAGAATTATATTCACATTTTCGAGTTCGATGCCGTAATTCATCGTTTGTTGGCGTTCCAATTGAGCAATTCTGGCACGCAAAAGACGCATTTCTTCGAATGGGTCCCAATTAGTGAAAGTTTGCCCCAAATGTTCTGTAAAACATTGGCAATTAAAAGAATTTTAATAAAATAAAAAATCGGGGTTCTTACCCTTATCAGCTGTTATGTGCCCTCCATGGGTTGATTTGGTCGGAATGAACATGTCTATTTAGTACAAATGACTAAATTTAGTTTCTAAAATGACAAAAGTTTAAGAAAAATAATATTTAACCCAAAAGAGTCCCATACGTACTTGAATGGAAAGCACAGTACTTTAACATTGAACCTCGTACTTAAAATGAATTTATTTTAAGGTGGGAGACCTTCTCGAATTAATCGTTATGAATTAAATTATATTGAGAGGGCTTTGTTAAATAAATGAATGTTTTTAAATGAACTTAAGTATATATTTATAGACTGACTGAAAGTTGGGATTTTCTTATAAATTGAATGGATTTTTGCGGTGGGCAAATGTTGACCTGAAAAGGCGGGGGGGGGCATTCACTTTTGGGGAGTAATTCTTTTTATTATATAAATTTGAATAGTTTATTTGCTTCCAGCAAAATATTGACCCCGCGAATTGTGAGAAAGAAAATTCAAAATGAACGGGCTGCTCGGCTCGGCGCTGTATCAAAATTTCGACTTTATTTTTCTTTTAATTTTTGGCTTACAGAGAAAATTGGCAGTCGGTCGAAATGATCATGTTTATTTAGTAAAAAATTCTAAAATTTGGTTTCTAAAATGACAAAAGTTTAAAAAATGATTATTTAACCCAGGGCTCCCATACGTATTTAATGGCAAGTACCGTACTTGAAAACTGACCCTCTAAAAATTTAAATTGTATTTATTTAGGTTGGGAGCACTCCTCGATTTAGTCGTTATGAATTAATTTATATAGGTATATATATATCAGGGATGCCGATAGGAAAAAATGTTGTCACAGCTTTCTGAATTTTTGCTTAATTTTCTTAGCAAAAGATTGTTGATTTTTTAAGAACCAAATAACAAATAAAACAAAAGATATTTGATTTTAAGCAAACATTTGCGATGCATTCTTCTTTAGCTCTGTCATGAAATCTTTAAATTGTTTTAATTTTATGTTTCGGGCATTGTTTACACTTACACACTACTTCCGTTTGTTGAATTCGAAATTTATTGCCAATTCAAAGTGCACACATTATTCAAAAAAATATTTTTGCTTCATCGGTTATCACTAAAATATAAATTTTGGCACAGTGAGTTAAGCACGAAAAACATGTTTTTAGCTTTATTTGGAGCTTCTAGAGTGGACTTTAAATGCCTATTTTGGGGTTTTGTGCCTAATGCCTATTTGTGCCTATTTCGACATTACGGAAATTATTATATGTACTAAAAAACGCATGCACCTTTCCTCAGCATCTTTCTGAACATGTTTTGAATTTTGAAATCTTGCGAATTGTAACGCAAAAAAATTTTCCTCTTTTAATTGGACATGTTTTTGAACATTTTATAAAAAATACCAAATAAAAAAATTTTAGGGGAAATTTCGATCTTTGGAGGTGGATTTTTGGTCAAAATGGGTGCGTCTGGTTTGAAATTTTTTTTTGATTTTTAGGGTAAAAATTGTCGTTTTTATTGCATTTTTCTTAAGAAATTTTAAAGAAAAGTGCATAAATATGGGGAAATATGGACTCGAAATATTTCGTAAATAAGCATTTTGAATGATTCTTTTTAAAGATGGTGAAATTAAAATTTGATATATTTCTGAATTGTCATCAAAAATATTTCTAAAAATCGGGTTTAGAATTGTTCCTCGTCATAGATGGCCATAGGAAGTGGTAAAAAAGTCATTTGTACAGTATGGATCCACGAAAAAAAATTATGTCGTTTGTCGTCCAACTATGTCGTTTTTGGGTTCGTCGTTTGTCTCTATCGTCTGAATTGTCGGTCAATCACAATTGCAAAAATATTGCTTGATTTGTCGTTTTGAGTGGCGGTGACTGTGAGTATGCAGGGTGGGAGTTCAAACCCCGACACAGTGTAAATGATTGTTTACGACTTTCTATCAACTATGTATGGTGGGGGAAACAATTTCTAAATTTATTTCTTTTTTTTAATTTTAAGATGATAATTTTAAATTTTTGAGATTTTCATTTTTTGGGTGGACTAAATACTTTAAAAATTCATAATTTGTCAAATGTAGAGTGATTTTTAATGTTATTAAAATTTAACTGACCACCCACACAATCACCAGTACACCACAACTACAATTGGTAAATAAAATAAGTCCAGTCTTTAGGGGTAACAAAAGCGATCAAAGCTTTTTTGATCGAGATTCTCGATCGAGTCGGTCCGATCTCTACTTTGAGGAGCCGTATCTGTGCTCAGAAAAAGTTTTTGATTTTTATCGAGCAAATTTGCACAATGACAACAACACATCAAATCAGACAATAAAATGAAATAAAACGAATTGTATTAAATAAAATCCATCGATCGTAACTTTCCAAAGAAAAAAGAGAGCTTCCCCCTCAGAATTTGTATTTAAAGTCCGGCCCAAAATTTGCTTCAATTTTGGTGCCAGGCCCGAACAACGAAACGCTTGGAAACAAATCGGCGACAGAATCGACAAATAAATTGGCGGTGTCTGCAAAAACAAATAAATATTAAAGTCGCCCCCCCCCCATTTTTAAGCCTAAAAAAGTTGGGCTTGGGCGGAAACCAAACCCTCCTCCCCCTCAACACTTCAACTATGTTCACAAACTAATTCCGTTGGCTTTTTGTCCCTTTTTCGTGCATTTTTGAACGATTTGTGCATTAAAAAAGATTCTTTTAGAAATTTCGAATTCGCGCCCGGGGGCTTTCGAACTGGTTGAACGGGGGGAGGAAAGGGTCAGATTTGGCCCCGTCCGTGTAACCAAGAAACGGTGTCCCCGGGACTTTTTAAAAAGAATTTCCCCCAAAATGTTTTATTCTTTCTCACCCAAACGCTGCCCGTTTTTTGTGTAAATAATTTGGCCATTTTTCAAATTGACGCTACAGCCGACGACGTCGCCGACGCCAAACCAAGGCTTTCCCCGGCTACGTCCATCGACGCCGTAAAAACTTTCCTCGACTTCGTGACCACAAAGAAAGCCAACGCTTATGTATCCATAAGTGCCTTCGTCAAGTCCAACCGGGTTGTTCAATGGCATTTGTTTTGTCGAAAGTCCAATCCAAATAAAGCTAAATATAATAATATAAAGTTCAGCAATTATTGTTTTATAATATTTATAAATTACCCTTTTGTCCATGTTTGCTCTAGGCTTTCCACTTCGAAGTAAGGATTTTTCGACATTGGCTTTTCAGCGCGCACTGAGCTCGCCCCTGAAAATTGAGTTAATTCAAAAATTGTCTAACACTCTTTACATAAACAATTAAATCATTTAAACAAAAATAATGTTTACCCGAATTAGCCTCTCCATTCCGTTGGACAACCAATCGATCGGGCTCGATGAGTGCGAGGCGGTCGTGACATGCCGTGGAATCCCATCGATTCTGTTTGAAAGGGAAAGGAAAATGTTGGCATTTCTGTAACGGGGGGGGGGGGGGGGGACCAAAATTATTTTTTTTTTAAATTTGGACCTTTTTCTGTTTTCGGACGAGCGAAATACAATTTTTGGCGATTGGATTGCCCAGCAAAAGCATTCGTCGGCCATGCTGAAAGGGCAACGCCGAAATTATCTGAAATTGGACAATATTTACAAGAAAAATGCCATTTAAATTAAGAAATTTTGTAAAAACAAAAGTTTTTTGGCTTGGCTATGGTGGCATTTAAAAACGTCACACCTCACACTTCAATTCCAACGGTAAATGCCGACGTCGTTGTATTTGCAAATTCGCCATAATAACAATTAAATGATTTTATATCGCTTTAATGAAAAAATTCAAAATTTTTAATGGTTTTACTTAGAGTAGGCCGGGACCGGGACCATGAAAACCGGGAAATTCTTTCCAATTTTGGTTGCAAATCGCTTAACAAAGTGAGTTTTACTTAAATATTTGATTTTAATGAAGAAATGTTGAAAAGGTAAAAAAAAGAGGATTTTAAATGCTCCGATCTGTTCATTTTGAATTTTCTTTCTCACAATTCGCGGGGTCAACATTTTGCTGGGGGCAAATAAACAATTCAAATTTATATAATAAAAAGAGATTAATTCCCCCCAAAAGTGAATGAATGTCCGCCCCCCCCCTTTTTCAGGTCAACATTTGCCCACCGCAAAAATCCATTCAATTTATAAGAAAATCCCAACTTTCGGTCAGTCTATAAATATGTACCTAGTCATTTAACGGTTAACTCGGGGAGGGCTCCCACCTTAAAATAAATAAATTTTAGAATTTGTACTAAATAAACATGTTCATTCCGACCAATTCAACCCATGGAGGGCACATGGCAGCTAATCAGGGTAAGAAAACCCGATTTATTTTAATTAAAATCCTTTTAATTGCCAATGTTTTCAGAACATTTGGGGCCAACTTTCACTAATTGGGACCAATCTGAAGAAATGCGTCTTTTGCTTGCCAGAAATGCTCAATTGGAACGCCAACAAATGATGAATTACGGCAAAAACCTTGAACAAATTGAACTCGAGCACGAAAATGTGAATATAATTCTAACAAAAACATTTCATTTTTTTCTCAGAAGGTACTTCGCGCCGAGTTGGCACATCAGAAACTGCTAAACGCTCACATGGCTCTGCAGACAAAGATGGAGGAGTATCAGCACAAACAGCAGCAGAAGACCATCGACGAGTTGACGGAAAAACTGAAGGGTAAATTGTTTGAATTTGGAAAAATTCTTTTCTTTTTTGATAGTGTGCTGCATTAACCATCTTTTGTTCCCAAAATAAAATGATTTATTTAACTATTTCAGCTTCCAATGATCAGCTATTGTTGAATCAACAAGAAGCTGATCAAAAAGCTCTGAGTGCAGCGATTGATCAAGTGGGTTTAAAGGGGTCGGTCGGCTGAGGTCAATTCCCGCTTTTAAAAACAATGACTAAATTTCAGTCCCAAATGAGATTTCAGTGCCGAACCAATACCAATTTATGCATTATCCGTTTATTTCAAAATATGTTATTTAAAAATTTTAATGAAATATATATTAAAGAGAATGAATCAGCTGAAGGGAGAACTGATTGCAAAGATGGTGGACTGTCAGAAACAACTGCAACAGAACATCGATGCAAAGATGGAGTAGTGTCAGAAGCAACACAACATCGATGCTAAGATGGAGGAGTGTCAGAAGCAACAGCAACACAACATCGATGCAAAGATGGAGGAGTGTCAGAAGCAACAGCAACACAACATCGATGCAAAGATGGAGGAGTGTCAGA
>MEIZ01000008.1:55921-73623 GCA_001723225.1 Globodera ellingtonae | reverse complement strand
TAGGCATCTATTTTGGGGATTCTTCGAGCCTAGAAGTATTAGCCCTAGAAGTAAAGTTTAAAAAATGCAGAAATTAGGACATTTTTTACTTATTGAGATGGTTTCTCCATTTAAAAAAATTTAAAAGTTAGGTAATATATTTTTTGTCAAATTAATTTCCATAAAACAATTGATTTCTATTTTTAAATTGAACATTTTCAAAAAGTTTAAAAGTTATGGCGCTTTTTATTATTAGAGAAATTTATTTTGATTTCAAAAAAAATTTGAATCTGCCGATTCCGAACCCCGGACCGGAACACAAATATTTTTTCGAAAATCTATTTTGGCCTCAAAATTGGGGACAACCCATCTCATCACTTCCCAACTCATCACCAATCAAGAAAGTTATTGCTCCGATCTTGATTGGTGATGCTGGGTCGTGATGAGTTGGGAAGTGATGAGATGGGGGGGGGCCTCAAAATCATTTAACAAAATTACAATGAAAAACAATTAATGCTGAATTCATACTTTTTCAATAAGGCCAATGTGGAGCGAGGCTCATAAAAACTCTTATTAGAGCGGGAATGAGAATTTATAGCTTTTTCAAATTTTTATTTTTTCTTTATAGGAATTTACTGAATTTTTAAAATTCATATCTTTGTTTAAAGTTGGCCAATGCTTATAAACTTGGAGATAAAAATGGAGAAAACTAAAGAGAATTTTACGCTAGGGGGGTTCTATTTTTCAACCCCCCCAAAAAGGGGGGTTCTATTTCAGGGGGGGGTTCTAATTTAGGGGGGGGTTGTATTTTAGGAAATACGGTAATTTTTTTCTTTAAATTATTCGACCAATTAAAATTAATTCTCTATTATCTAATTATAGCAAAATGAGCATAATTCACTTTTTGCTGGCAATTTTTATGAACTGTCCACCGTTGATGAACTTCTCGAAGGATCACCACCAGCTCATGCCGACAACCCCGTAAAGATGAACGCGTTCATTTTGTTTAATGTTATCTCTGAACAAAAATTTGCAGAATTCGTCTGACCGGCGGCAATAGTTATTCTTGGCAAGTGAACGTGCCATTCAACGCGCTACAGCAATGCATGCCACCGTATCCCGGCAACAATGCCAATGCCTACGGGCTCGAATTCCGTCTGCCCCGAGACGGTGGACATTGTGATGACGGGTATGAGAATGATCAAATCGGAATTATTGTATTTTTTTGGACAATTTGGACACAACAAATAAAATGATAAAAATTAATGCATTTAGCATTCTGATATGCTACGCGAGCACATTGGGCACAACAAGTCATGGCTTCGTTATGTCGGACCAATATCGGATACCGAACAATGAGGTGGTTTTGTTGAAAATTCAAACATTTTATTTCATCTATTTAAACCAAATAATAATTTGTTTCTCAATTTTTTCAAATGATTTTTTCAAATTCCTGATTCGGTCTGTACTTAGAGTAGGTCGTGACCGGGATTTTTGGGGAAAATCGGGACCGGGACTGTGAAAGCCGGGATCGGGATTTCGCTTTTTCAAAAACCGGGATCGTGACCGGGATTCTAAAAACCGGGAATTTCCCGACCGGTTCCATTCCCGACCTACTCTAGTCGGTACTATTCAGTAAAAGTGCCGGTACCGAAAAGTATCGGTACTTTTCGGAAAAGTACCGAACCCAAAGTGCACAACCAAAAAAGTGTCGGTACTTTCCCGTACCGGCCGAACTTTTCTATTCCTGACACACAAAATTTTCAAATCATTTTCAGCGCACATTGTTCGTGGAGGAATGCAAATCACTCGTCGTAAAAAAAACCACAGCCGCTCGTCTAAGCCATTGGCGTGGCATCAAAGTGTACACAATGCCGCCGCCAATAAATGGGACACGAACGCATCAGCTAATGCTTGAAGCGTCAATTGCATCGAGCCCGTTTGTTTTGTGTTAAAAGCTTATAAAAATGACATTTTAATTTAATTGAATTGGCATAAATGTGGCTAATTGTATGCTTTATGTCTATCAATTGCATCGAGCCCGTTTGTGTTAAAAGCTTATAAAAATGACATTTTAATTTAATTGAATTGGTGTAAATGTGGCTAATTGTATGCTTTATGTCTAACTCGTATATACATTCTAAACAAAAAGAAAATAAAAACAAATTTAGTTACAATTTCGGAGATGCTCATCGGATTGCTGTACATTTTGGCGATCAGGATCATCTTTTTACATACGCCACAATCGAAAATGGTAATAAAAATGTTTTAAAATTTCTTAGAAATTTTTTAATGTAATTTTTCGGCTTCGAGCTTCGGGTAGTAATCTCGGGGCCGAGGAGTCCAAAAAGTCGGGGGCGGGCTTCTTTTAAGGGTACGAAATAACAAAAAATGGTTTTATTGTCCGTGCCGGTATAATTATTTTTATTAAATTTTAAAATTAATTTGTTATAGGACAACAAGCATACGCCGATGATGAACTTCTTCGTGAAGCTTTTCTGGAAAAAGTTATGCATGGGGCACGGTTGAAAAACTATGCTGGGCTTTGGGTGTTGGGCATGGACATGTTGCCATGGACAAAACAGAACAAGCTTGAACTGTACATCAACCGAAGCTGCACATGCACAATGGAAGCATGGGTATATGAAATTCTTTTTTTTGAAATAAAAAAAATATTTAATAATTAGTGAAAACAATTCATTCTATCTCATAAAAAGAAATTCTTTTTTTTTTGAAATAAAAATATTTATTTAATAATAATGAAAAGAATTCTTTTCTATCATAAAAAGAAATTCTTTTTTTGAAATAAAAAATATTTAATAATAATGAAAAAAATCATAAAAAGAAATTCTTTTTTTTCAAAATAAAATTTTAATAAATAATGAAAAACATTTATCATAAACATTTAAATTTAATTTAAGTTCATCCAACCGACGGATTCTGTGGCACAAATTGTTGCACCAAAAGTGCCAATAACAGGCTCAACAAAATGTCCAGCCCTAAACACCAATAACACATTCACGATTGTTTTGGTCAAAGATGCTGCTGGACAGGCCATCGTGATCGATGCGTTGACGGATGCTCACCTCACTAACATCGCGGTGGAACTCGCAAAAGCTGATGAAAGTAAGTAAAATAATTAGAGACCGGAATTTGAAAAATCCGAGATCGAGATTTGGAGATGGGCCGAGACCTCCTAGATTTTCGAGATCAAAAATCTCGAAATTCCGAGAGTCTAGGTCTCGGAGTTTTCGACAAATTTCCGAGCTTCGGGACCTAACTCTGGGAAAATCTCGGTCCAGATCTCGATCTCGGCCGGTCTCTAAAAATAATTCAAAATTAATTTCAAAAGAATAAAAAGAAAAAATAAAATTGACAGACAACGTAACTGGCGGCGCAGCTCTAATGAACTTTTCAATTGGAACAACCGACGATTTGAAAGTGTTCATAGCAGATGTATTTAAATTTTCAAAATTTTTGTGTTTAAAATTAAAAAAAAAATGAATTTAGACGGGTTCGTATGTTATAAAAGATGAACGACTGCCCAACGGAAGCTACAAAATGCGCATGGAAATTATCCTTTTTGACCATTTCTACGCCATTAAGCTAAACGGCGCTCAGTTGGGCGGCATTTTTTTGTCTAAGCATTGGTTCCATGGTGTCGAATGGGCAAAAGTCGCATCGATCAAGGCAAGCAAATTTAAACTGGGTGGAGCTGGACGTTTTGTCGGTGCCGGACGATTGATTAGTGCCGTTGATCATAACACTCTCTTTTAACTCCACCGAATCAAAAAAAAACCAAATTCTTTTTTTGATCGGGATTTTTGTCCCCGACCCAAATTTTTTGAATTTTTCGCGCGTTTTGCTGGGAAAAACCCCGACCCCCCGCGAATTGGTGCTCCAAAGTTATGGGTCTTTCAATTGCAAAAAAAATTAAAATGTGACAATTTTGCAAACTTTTTCAAACAGCATCCATCCGATACATAGATGCGCAAGGGGGTGGGTCGGCTTGAGCGTTGCGAAGTTGCTAATTGAGCGCCGGCGCTCAAATGGCAAGCCAACTGAGCGACCTCGTGTTATGTTCGCGCGATTTTTTCAACTACTTTTTAGGCGAGAGGGTGGGTGGGTCGGCGGTGCCGATAGGCGCCGCCGAGCAAATTTTGAAATTTTTTGTTCAATTTGTTAACAGATTTGCGACCAAAATATTAAAAATTCGCTTATTTTTTGATGCTTTTTAGAAATGGGAGAGGTCCGGCGGCGCCGATAGGCGCCGCCGGGAAATTTTTTTGGGGTTTTTGACTCAATTTGTTAAGAAAAATTGGTCCAAAAATTACATTTGCGATCAGGGCTGCCATTTTGCCCCGGAAACGTGGCATTCGCCCCGTTTTGGGGTTGAGTGCCACGGTTTTGCCTCGAATTCAATTTTTTACCATTTAATCACAATTTAATGTAAATATTTTAAAAATTAGTAAACATTTCGCCAATATTTGGACCAATTTTCTTAATAAATCTTGTAAAATCTTCAAAAAAAATTTCGCCGGACCTCTCTCTCCCATTCTTAAAAAACTTCAAAAAATTAAAAAATCGCCACCTTTTTGGCCACGTTTTTGACAAATTTTGCCACGTTTTTTCCACGTTTTTGAACTCGTTTTCCACGTTTTTGTGTTTTGGACATGGCAGCCCTGTTTGCGATGTTATTTCACTCTTTATTTTTCCTACGCTAAGAAAAAATTTTATTTTTCAATTTTGGAATTTTGGTCCGAAGTTGCTATACTGGGGAGTGCCCAAGTGCGGCGATGGATCTATGATCCGATATAGGTACCTCTAGTGGTACTAACAATGCCGATCAAATTTGGTTGAGGCTGAAAAAAAATTATGATCGGCAGACATTGAATTGTCTCGGCACTGAATTGTCCCGGCACTGAATTGTCCCGGCACTGAATTGTCCCGGCAATGAATTGTCCCGGCACTGAATTGTCCCGGCACTGAATTGTCCCGGCAATGAATTGTCCCGGCACTGAATTGTCGCGTACCGATAATTACTGTCATTTACAATTTTGAAGCTGAAGCTGAACGGCCAACTGATGCTTTTTGATGAGCCCAAAGCGATCGATGATGTTAAAGTATTATATATATAAAATTACATATTTTATTCTTTTTAAATTAATAATTTAAGAAAATTTTTGAAACGCCACTGGCGCCTCGGTCTCTTAAACCAATTGAACTAATTGGCGGACTTCTGAAAAATTCGACATTTTTATTCCGTTTCCAATTACTCGCCAATCAATACTTTGAAATTATGTTTTCAAATGAAGCGAAATTCGATGAATCGTCGCGTAAGCAAATTAAAAATAGTTTTTGTATTTAAATTTAAATATAATTATTTTGAGAAATAAATATTCGAATTTATTTTGCAATTTTTCAGCAGAAGCAACCGCATTCATTGTTAGTGTTAATCGGAATCGTACGGTCTACACAAATGTCACATTGAAAGTTTTTCATGTAATTTTTTATTTTTTGCTATTTAATAAAATAATTATTATCAGAAATTGAACCCGAGAAATTTGAAAATCTCAAAAATTTGTTTTATTTTTTCTCATTTTTTTGATAATTTTTTGCCCTTCCACGATGCAGTTTTTGGACAATTTTTCTTCGTCAAAAATTCAAAATTTTCTCGGCTGCGCCTATCGTCATCGCCGACCACCCCCATCTCCAAAAATAACGAAAATCTGCCAATTTTTGTGAAAATTCCGAATAATTTTCGGATTTTTGCCAAAAGTCCGGAATTCCAGTCCTAAAAATGTCCGAAAATCCTGAATCCGGTTACATATTCGTGATCCGGACTGGGTGTGCACATTTAAACCAGCGCCAAATTCAGTGATTTTTATAAATAAATTTAAATATAATTAAATATTGCGCATGTTCAGAACGAACAATGGCACAAAGAAGACGGGAGGTCAGCAGAAAATTTGATCTTTGGTGACGCATACGAAGTTCGAATCAAAGTGCCGAATTTGTTTTTTTATCACATACAAATCAACAATCAAACATTGTTTGGCGACTACTCCAATTCGATGCCTTTTTGTTACATAAAGAACGTGACGGTAATATTTGAAAACAAATTAATACTAAATAATGTTTTATTAAAATGGCACTTTTTTCTGCTGAGGGAGGGTTGGCATTCAAAAGACGTGTTTGTTTGTGCGGGTTGCGATAATAATGGTATTTGCCCTATTTTGGGGGGTCTGCGCCATATTTTTACGATTTTAAAAATGTTGCCAATTTTGTTGAAGATTTTGTTCATTTTTTCCTTGGGGTGTTGGAGTTGCTGAATCCGAATCCGACTATCTGGAAATTTCGTTACAAATTAGAGCCGTACGCGGACAAAAGGTCCCCCGACAAAATGTCACCCTGACAAAATGCCGCCTTTTTTGTAGTTTACTAGGGATGTTCGAGAGTCTCGATTTCGGTTCTCGAGTCGAGAAATTTCTCCAAGTCTCGGTTCTTGGTAAATAATCAAGTCTCGAACATCCCTATATTTTACACACTTTTGGGGATCCATTTGTCCGATTACCAAGAAATGGACATTATGCCGATTTTCCCAGGGGATTATTTGTCGCCAAGACTCCTTTAGCAACAAAAAAAAAAAGTGCCAACATTTTTGTTGAAAATCCCTTTTCACCCACAGGTCCAAGGCAATGCGACTTTGTTGGAGAATCCTGTCTACCACAAACCGGTACAATTTTTATTGTTAAGAATTTTTATTTTATTTTAATTTTCAAAAGGAAAAAAGCGAATCACCATTTTCCGCCAAACGTTTGGGCAATCAAATGCTGAACTATGGCGACATAATTGTTTTGAGGGGAAAGCTGAAAAATGGAATCAAATTTTTCCAAATTTACTTAAATCACCAATTCGAAGAGTGCTCTAAAGTTTGTGAGTGATTTATAAAATGTATTAAATGTAGAGACCGGACTTGATTGAGCTTCGAGCGAGATCTCGAGACGAGATTCTCGAGCAAACCCCGTCCAGATTTTCTCGAGATCTCGTCCCGTCAGGAAAAAATAGTGACTTAAAATGCCATCCCTATTTACCAAATATGAATTAAAAATGAAAAAGATATTTGTGAAAAAGTCCGGCGGTGCCAATCCGTTTTTTTTTTGTTGTTTTTTTGCCACTTTTTGACGAAAGTGAATTAATTGGTCGCCTGGGGACGGCCTTTGAAATGTAACATTTTCACGAAAAAGCTCTTTTAAAGGGGACGATGTGGCCTCACTGTACTTTAAAGTAAGGCAAGAAGAAGCATTTGAAGTAACGACACAAGACCCAATATTAACAATGACTTATTGTGCTCATCGTTTATACAAGGTTAAATTTAAATAAATAAATAAATTAATTAATTAATTAATCATAATCAACCATTTTATTTAAATCCAAAACTTTTTGTCCCCTTTGAAAAGGAGGGGGTCTGGACGCCACGCATAATTAGCGAACCCAGTTTTGAAATTGTCCCATTCATTGAAATGGAGTTAGCAATTCTGTTAGCCGACGATGGCTTCTACGCTCTGTATTTTGCCGGACTTTGGTATCCGATTTGTCCATATTATACTCCAAAAAACAAAAGCATCTCTACATTGTCTGTTCCACCGTGGGCCATCGATCACATTATTGTAAGAGATACAGTAAGAATAAATGTACCGTCAAATACCGGTCGGTTCATGGTTCAAAATTGGTTTTAAATTGGTGGATTTTTGTTTTGCTTACTCTGCTGAAAATCTGCTGTTCATGCTATTTATTAGAGCACGGACCGATCGAGATTCTCGATCGGTCCTCAAGTCCGGGCTCTACTATTTATCAATCGTTGTTTGCCTTAAATTGCCCGATTTTTGCTCATTTGTACAGTCTGATACTCTTTATGATGCTGAAATTCGGGTGATGACAGCCTCTTCAACACCGGAGCATTGGAAAAAGGTTGATGCGAATAACATGAAGAAGCGCGTCCAATACACGCAAATTGTCGAAACTGACACAACGCGACAACAGGTCGACTATGTTGTGTTGGTGAACATGACGTTGCAACAGCAACATTTCGATGAGGACTCCGAGGTGCGCATCAATTTCTTCAACAAGGCGCTCGAGTTTCACGACCTTTGTGAGCAATTAATATTTTTGTTGTATTTAAATTTCATTTTTGACCATTTTGAAATCGCATTTTTGCATATTTTGGCACTTTTTTGACTCCAAATTCTTTAACAAAAATGCAATAAAAAAAGAATTTTTGCATATTTTGAGGATTTTGATGCATATTTTGGCAACAAAAAAAAATTGTTAAAAATGCATATTTTAGCCATTTTTGGTGCATATATCCGGTCTCTATTTATAGAGGAGACCAGCAGCAGACTTGAGGCCCCATATGATTGGCTTTTTTAAAATAAAAATCAGGAAAATAATCAAAATTTTTTAAAGTTGGAACGACAGTGATGAGGTTGAAGTTGACGTTGCAAAACGGAACTTTGTCGTTTAACAGCTTTATTGTGAGTTTCTTTTTAAATTTTGATTAATATAAATACAACGGCTCCCGGAAAATGCGACACCAGAAAATGCGACACCGGAAAATGCGACACCAGAAAATGCGACACCAAGCGGAAAATGCGACACCGGAAAAAAAATGCGACACCGACAGAAAATGCGACACTGGAAAATGCGACATTAAGAAAATACGACACTGGAATATGCGACACTAATTTGAAAGAAAATTTTTGAATCGGTTATAATTTTTGAAAATTAAAGAAAACCCGATTTTTTAAGTAACACCAAAGCCGGATAGAATAACTGGGGAAAAGTTAGAGACTTAGGGGCTATTAGGCTTAGGCCTAAGCCACCCTAGGCTTAGGCAAAAAATAGTGGACCCCGCCCTCCGTCTCTGCTTGACGTTTGTTATGGGCTTTTCATCTGTCGTTTGCTGGTGAAGTTGCATTTGGCCCTCCCTTATATAATAAAACCATTAATAGCCACCGGCAAACTTGCCGATTCGTAAACGCGCGGCGTTTCGTTAGCAATGCGCCCCAATTTATATCTCCCCTGGGCATTATTGCAATTGTTTTATATAAGGATTACCAATTACATATATTATTTATTAAAAATTAATAGAAAAATAAGTTTAAAAAGTTTTTCAATTTTTAAAAACATTTTCTTAATGTCGCATTTTCTAGTGTCGTATATTCCAGTGTCGCATTTTCCACCTTGGTGTCGCATTTTCCGGTGTCGCATTTTCGGTGTCGCATTTTCTGGTGTCGTATTTTCCGGGAGTGAATCAGATTTATTAATTGGGAATTCAAACTCCGGCTTAAGCTCCGAGTCTATGTGATCCGGGTTTTATTTTCAAAATAAACCGTTTCGATCAAACCTTAAATCAATTAAAAGTTCTCAATGAATTTGTGTCATTTTTAAGCAACAACTTTGCTAATGGACTAAAAAAGTTATGACCAAAAAAGCGAAACTTATAAAACATCCGACCTTATTTGGTTGGGGACACTCGAGCTTCAAACTAGGGTTGGAGCCGGGCGGGGATCCCCGGTCAAATCGGGAAACGGGGATCCCCGTTTTCGGGGATGAGCAAACCGAGGAACGGGGACGGGGATGAGAATAGTCGGGGATCCCCGGTTTTCGCCGTCCCCGGCCGGCTCCAACCCTACTTCAAACTCGTAGTCGGGGATTAGTTCCGTTTCTGGCTGAAGCTACAAACAAAGCAGACAAATGCTAATTTCTGCAAATTAATACAAACAAACAAAATCTTTAAGCAATTTTTCCCAATTAATGCCAAATTTGTCAAAATTTGCTTTAAATTAAAGCATTGGACATGTGCAAAATTATAATTTTTTTTTTTTTTTAAATAACTTCTTCAAAATAATGATTAGGTATATTATTACTATCAGAACAAAGAATGGACGGTGAAAGAACAAGACAAAAACTACACATTTACGATGTTCGAAAAGTTGACTGACGAGACGGACAACAACACCACTGATTTCTTCAAAAAGTTCACCACTACTGATCTGATCAATCAATCCTCCATCAACATCACCACTACTGATCAGTCCTCCATTAACATCACCACTACTGATCGGATCGAGCTGATCCCAACCAATCTTTCCTTCCAAATCCACATAACAAAGAGCGGATTTCGCGTCAAACTGAACGACAAAGGCATGGATGTTAATGAGCAAATGCTTAATTACCCGGCGAAAGTGCCCGCTCACGACATCCAATACATTACGGTACTTGCTAAGAGGGGATAAAAATGCTAAAATATTCTTTTTTTGGCATAGGTCGAACACAATAACATTACTCTTGCTAATGGTACTGCCGTGGAAGTGAGTTGCGAGCCAGAAGCCAACTGCATCAATAAAAGATAAAAGTCGTTTAAAATAGATTTTTAAAATAAATTCCTCATTTGTCTGAGAATTTGAATGATACCGAAAATGTTTGATTGCAATTTATTTAAATAATATTTTATCCATCGATTTTCCCATTTTTTGGGTCAACATTTTGCTGGGAGCAAATAAAACATTCAAATTTATGAGATAAAATACCTATAGAAAATTGCCTTCACTCACTGAACGCCGTCCGTCCATACTTTCGCTTAGGCTCAAAAAAATGTGTAAAATACCCGGAATAGGCTTAAGCCTATTTTAGGCTTGAAAAATCCGCTTTTCTTAGGCTTGGATAGGCTCGTTAAAACAAAGAATTTTCGGGGTAAGAACATGTCTTTCGTGCATAACTCGTCAACAAAGCTGCAGAAAAAATAAATCTCCCCAAAAAAGTCAGTTTCGCGATTCGCAGTAGCACACCAAAAATTAAATGCAATTCCCTGATCACCCGCCAATTTTTGGATCAGTTCTGAGCCCGATCCCGGAAGTTATAATTGCTTTCAATCTTTCTTAAGCCCTAGACCCAATGAAGTGCCCAGCTAAAACCCACAAAATGCCTTTTTATTATAAAAATTGTCTGAAAATATGTTAAATGAGTCAAGAAAAAACGCGAAAGAAAGTAACCATCCTGCTTTTCGAAAATTCATTTAAAATTGTTTTAGCTTCTATTAATTGTATATACAAACAAGGGTATTTATATTTAGACGACTATTACTAGGGTGGCGATTTATATGAAATCCATATTTTTTTTGCGCACTTGAAACGGCTTTTAAATGCCATAAATAGTATTTTTAGCTTTGGTTGGAGCTTCTAGAGCCCATTTTATAATCCATATTTTCCATATTTTTCCATATTTCGCGATTTTTATCCATATTCCATATTATTTCCATATTTCGCCATTTTTTAAAAAATTCCATAACAAAAATGCAATAATAACGAAAAATGCACCCCTAAGGATCGACTTTTTAAAAATTTCAAAAAATGCACCCCCAAGGATCGATTTTTCAAAATTTTCTAAAAATTCACAATTAAAAAGACTTTTTCGCACAAAAAATTCTGCCCAAAAAAATAAAATTTTTAAAATTCTGCTAATTTTCAAAATAAAATGCCGTTAATTTATATATAAAATTTTTTATTGCACTTATTACTTCTATTAAGGGGAAATCTTTGCAATATTTGAAAAAATTTTTATCCATATTTTGTCCATATTTCGAGATTTTTTATCCATATAAATCGCCGCCCTAACTATTACACTTCCAACTTCAACAAAAATCTTCTGTCCGCCGTCCGGCCAATCTTAAGCAGACCGAGCAAGGTTGTCTTTTTGTTAAAAAATAGTATAATATGTCTCAGTACGATTTAAATCTAGAATGTACCACGCCAAGAAGCGAGGTGTCAGCAAGAAAAGGAAGTCGGCTGAACGAGCGGAAACTCCGCCGCTGCCTTTCAACAATGAGGAGGAGCGACTTGCGCAGATGGATGAACAGTGGGACAGCATCGACGCTTGGTTGGCTGCGCACGAAGCATCTGAGCTCCAAGCGCTTGGTCTCGAAGAGGCCGCCGACAACGATCTCGTCATCGACACCATAAAGTATAATACGGAGTTTTCACTGAGTCTTATTTCTTAGTGCCTTCTGCCGTCTCGGCACTGACATCAAAGCGGACGCCGTGGCCAACTCCAATGAAGCGATTGAAAAGCTGAATTCGGGCTGCAGCTACACAATCAGCCAGGTTGTGAAGCACTTCTTCAAGACTGCGAGGGCCTCAGACATCATCAACACCACCGATGATACATCAACGCTCGGTTTTGCTTATGCTATTTGTTAATGTGAAATTAGCCTTAACTACTCTACTCTTTAAGATTTTTTCCATGGACAAACGCCTGCCGGACCGGCCAAGCTTCAGCTCTACAAGCAAATGCAACAGTTCAACAAAAACTTCCAGGACGAGCACGCCAATCCGGACACGAATCCACAAGTGCGCAGTACGGGATCGTCAGTGTTCAACTTTTACTTTGAGGTATGCATATTCACGAGTCCTAGCTCAACATTTAAAACACATTTATGTATTTTGACTTTTTATTAGGACACCATAGTTATAATATGAAATTTCATTTATACTATAATGTGTCCCACTGTTATTGAGGCACCTTAAAGTTTTGACCATTCATGATTTCAGCAACAGGGCTTTGATCAGCAAAACACTGCTATGTTGAATACCACCATTGAGCCGTCACTTTTGTTCTTGCCTAATTGCGACTGTTCCGCCTGCAGCTTCTACAACACCGACAGAACCAGACGTGAGTCTAGGTCCCTCTCTCGTGAGCACCCGCCTGCAAAGATTGAGGCTACCCTAAAGGGCAGGGTCTCTCCTGCCGTCGCGGCTACTCCGACTCATACTCATCAGCCATCGCATGAAAATGATGAGAATGCTAAGATACTAGCTGACGAGAAAGCAGAAACAGGTTTGAGCGAGTTTTTATTCGACTCATTGTTGTGTTTTGATTATTAATATTTATTAACACTCTATGCTTAAGACTGTATTTATGAATAACATTATTGTCTCTCTACTTTTAGACTCACGTAAACGCGACGCTAAACCGGCGAAGGAACTTCCTACTAAGAGAACGAAATCTACCGTCTCGGTGAAAACCAAAACTCACGTTGCGGCCAAAGTCATCCAACCAACAGAAGACGATTTTGCTGTCCAATCATCGTCAACTTCGAATCAAGCAGCACAGTATTCCTCGTATGCCGAAGCGGCTATGCCTCCTTGGGCTACAACCAAAGGCAGTAAACTTGCGCGTCTTGAACCCAAATTGACAGATGCCACGACGATTTTGAAGAAGCGCTCGCCGTCAGAGGAGATGAATGATGGCATTTTTAAATTGGCCGCCTTTGTGAGCGAATTTGAAGCGTTGGCACTGCGCCAAGCATTGGATTTTCGTGTCGAAAAGTGAGTTAAAATTTAAATTGTTTTAACTTTATGTCCAAAATTTGACTTCTTTCGCTTTTCAGTGAGGTTTTTGTGCTGATGCTGAGCTCGGAAATGGGCGACCAGTGGTTTAGTCGACTTATGATGCTTCGTGACGAGCACAGCACCATTCGGCTGGCCGAATTCACCGGATGTCAGGAGGAGTATAGTGAAAATGTGGAGCATTGGCTCAAGGCGGACTATGCCGGCCCCGAGCAGCTGATGGAGGCGGTACGGTAGTTTTGTTTGCGTTGGAATTTGCTTACGATATTTTGTTTTTTCTTTTTAATTAAAAAATTAAAATATATTTTTTTAAATATTTAAACATAGCTGTTTGATTAATATTTTGTTCAGATAAACATCAAATGCATCGAGTATTTCCAACAGAGCTAGGTGCAGCCTTTGCAGAGTTAGAAAATGAAGAGTATAAAGAAAATAAAGCCGCCAATTTTTCCATCTTTATTTAAAAATTATTATTTAATGCGGTATTACGATCGATCCATTTATTTATTTAAATTGGTATATATGTAGCTGAACGGTCAGCCGAATCACAAAATTTGTATTCATTTTTCGATTAAAAAAAGTGTGGTATTTCTTGCCTAATGGAAACATAAAACTTCACAAAGAAAGTTACTGAATTGTTTTCGGCGCTAGGACAAAATCACTAACGGTCAAAATAACTAACGATTAAAATCCCTAATCAGCCAAAAGCGGTAAAAATAACTAATGGCTTAAAAGCGGACAAAATCACTAAGAAAATCCCTAATAACGGAATTTCCGTTTTTTACCCCCGGTCCGTACAACCCTAGAATAAACCTTGTTGAATTTGAACACACCAAAGCAACTCGCGAGAGCCCCACAACGTAACACACGGAGATAAATTGGCGGCAGAATTGACAAACAACCCGGCGGTGTCTTCAAAAACAAATAAATATTAACGCCGCCCCCTTTTTTCAATGTCTTTAAAAAGTTGCGCGGATTCCAAAACCCTCCCTAACATTTTTGTTCACGAATTGCTCTGGCGACGATGCTTTTTGTCCCTTTTTCGTGCATTTTTGAACGATTTGTGCAATAAAAAAGATTTTTTAGAACCGCTTTGTTTAAAAATGAATTGCCCCCAAAATATTTATTCTTTCTCACCCAAACGCTTTCCGTTTTTTGTGTAAATAATTTGGCCATTTTTCAAATTGACGCCGCAGCCGACGACGTCGCCGACGCCAAAGAAAGGCTTTCCAACGATGAAAGGACGTCCCTTGAAGTGGGAACATCCGTCGACCTCGTGACCATAAAAAAAGTCATCGCTTCCGTATCCGTAAGTGCCTTTGTGAGCCCCAACAAATTCTCTGTCCAATGGCATCTGTTTGGTCGCAAGCCCAACCAAAATAGTGCTAAATATAATAATAATATTTTAAATAAAGCACAGCAAATGTTTTATAATATTTATAAATCACCTTGTGTTCCGTAGAATTCTCACTTCAAAGTAAGGATTTTTCGACACTGGCTTTTCAGCGATCACAGAGCCCCACACTGAAAAGTGAATTTAATTCAAAAATTGTCTAACTTTTAACATAAACAATTAAATCACTTTAACAGAAAATAAATGTTTACCCTTTCCACGGACAATCAATCGATCGGGCTCAGAGAGCGCGAGGTCCGGGTGACAGGCAGCGGAATCCCATCGATTGGGCCCGATGTTCAGCTGCTGTTCGTTCTGATACTTCTCCAGTTTGACGGCGTTTTCCTGCTGCAGAGCATTCTTCTGTTCAATTTCAGCGAATTTCTTAGCATTCGACACTTTCTGCTCCGCCAATTCGACGACATCCGTTTCCCGTTGTTCCTTCATCTCTTCCACAACTCTTAGCAATTCCTCCATTTGTTCTTCATGCTTTTTGTCAACAGATTCTTTCGTGTTTTTCAATTCCTCTTTCACCTCATTCAATTCTTCCTTTAACAATGAATAAACAACCCGAAATAGATCAAAAATCGCTATTATAACATTTTAAATACTTTCGAATTTTGCTGAAATTTGTTTTGAATAAATGCATTTTCAAAAAAACCGGGCTTAAAGATTAAGCCCAAAATGGTCAGTCTTTGCCTGTCTCCCTTTACCGACCTTTTCATGGAATTCCGTCGATGTTTGTCCGGCAATCCCCTAAAGAATATAATTTATTTTGTGTAATTTAAGCTAAAAACGAATCTGAATTTTGTCAAATCGTTGATTTTGCCTAAGATTTCATCAAGTATTTGATTTTTGGTACCAGTAAAGCTGATGCTCCCCCCCCCCATTTTCAAAAAATCATTTTTGCAAAAAACAAACAATCAAACAAATTAACTCGGCTTTTTTGATATCACATTCAAATTTTACACATCAGAAAATTCGGGAAACGACTTTTTTCAATATTTATTGTAAAATTTAGAAAATTAATTTGTTGAAAACATTTTTATTTCAATAAATTTAAATGCTAATAAAAATAGGATTGCCGCCGTTTGCCCCTTTTTACCAGCCGCTGATTCGTTTCCTCCTCCGTGTTCTGCAATTTTGCCCGGTTCGTTGTCCGATGTGTCCGCCGCGTCTCCTAATTGGGGGATAAACGAAAGTTAAAATATTGCCTTTTAATAAATGCTTACCATCAAAATCCAGCAACTCGAAACTGGCACATGAGGAGGTTGACGAAATCTGGCCTTCCAATAGGGCAAGTCTGGCACGCAAAAGTAGCACTTCTACGGACGGCTCCAAAATAGTCATTGGCCCTAAATCTTCAGAAAACATTGGCAATTATTTTAATAAATATTATCATTTAAATCGAATTTACCCTGCTGATTATGATCAGTTGTTCTGTCCCCACCATCGGTTGATTTGGGCGAAATTGACATGTTGATTTGTTATAAAATTCAAAATTTTTTTAATTCTAAAATGACAAATATTATTATTGAAGTCATAGACTAGATGATGCCATAAGATGATTCTGAACCCCCATGGAAAATTTCGATCCAAGACCCGAATTCGAACGATTTTTGAATTCAAATTTTTTAAAATAAATTTTGGCCTAAATCACTAAAAGCATGAATTTTTATTATTTGCTTCTTTGTGGTAATGTTATGCTTTTGAGTGATTTTGAGGTCAAAATTGGTTTTTGAAAAGATTTTATTTTTCGAAAATTGATCGAATTCGGGTCCGAGATTCAAAATTGGTAGAAATGGAGCTCAGATTCTAAGCCCCCAAACCCCTAGAAACACCTTCTTACCCGACTTTTGAAACTTTATATTTTCCTTCAAAATATAGGGGGTACAAACTTAACTTTTACCAATATATGCCAATAAATGGCGATCGATATATGTAAAACACATTTGGGGGGACGCGGAGGAAGGCATTTTTGCCAAAATGTGTGGGGAGAAAACTAAATGAATTGACAGTTGTCATATGACCGTTTTTTTTTGCCCCATGATTATTCATGCTTTCCATAGAACATCAAATTATTTATAAAACATTAAAAATGATTAGCAGGGATGCTACTTTTAGTCTCGCCAAACCTCAAAATAAGCGTCTAAATAGGTGAGAGAAAAGTGTATGAAGGACTGGCAAAAAATTCGAATTTTATTGTATTTAATGAAATTTTTCAAAAAATTAGTGATCTTGGCAAGAAAAATGCGAATTTTATTTCATTTTTCCTAAGAAATTTTTTGAAAAAAGTTTAGAATTTCGATTTTTACGTTTTTTTCCTTTCGATTTCGACATTTTTTTAGTTTCGACACAGTCCTGGTCGTCTCGACCCTCGACATGGCCAACCCCGACCTCCCCCCGATTTTCACGCCCCCAAGGGGTCGGGGAGCAACCCTTTTTCAACTTAAATTAAAAATTTTCGTAAAAGTCTCGGATTTTTGGTAGTCAAAAATATTGCATTGAAACTGCTGGACAGTTCATTTCTCGTTTATACCGTACCCATGGCTACAACACCCGGCGGAGGATGGCAATTGACAACAACGGCATTCCGCTCATCATCGACATGCAAAAATTGGATAAACAAAAAAGGGGGGTGTTTTCGATCCGCGGATAACCGAAAAATCAATCCCCGTGGAATGGAAGCGACAACCCCCGGGGGGCATTGAAAATGAGAGAATTGTACTCATAAAACAACAAATCAATCCAACTAAAAGGGTGAGAGATAACGCCAACTGAAGAGAAAATGTTAGAGAAAAAAAGGAAAAACGAAATAGTACAGGGGAGGGGGGAGGTTTTTCTCTGCCGCTGGAGTGGACCCGTCCATAGTGCCACCCACAACAATTGTTGAACAGTCCATCCCCCCCCCCCCCCCCCCTTTG
>MEIZ01000008.1:11790-23481 GCA_001723225.1 Globodera ellingtonae | reverse complement strand
CTTAAGCTTAAAATGATACTAAATTTGTAAAATTTGGTTGTCAAAGAAAGGAGCATTTTTATTAAACATCAATCTGGACGAACCCAACTCGTTCCCCTTTGCCCACCCAACTCGTTCCCCTTTGCCCACCCAACTCGTGCCCCTTTGCCCAACTTTTTTGAACTTTTTTTCTAGCAAACCAAATCAAACATTTTTGGTATCATTCAAAAGCAAACACTGATAGTGGGTAGAAGCTATTAGCAAGCAAAAGCTAATCATCGATTAGACAAATGCCATTTCGGGCCGATGAAATTTTATTTTTGGGCCAGAATGGCCGTAACTTTAATGGCATTTGTCTAATCGATTAGCTTTTGCTTGCTAATAGCTTCTACTCACTATCAGTGTTTGCTTTCGAATGATACCAAAAATGGTTGATTTGGTTCACTTGAAAAAAAGTTATAATGAAAAAAGTTCAAAAAAGTTGGGCAAATGGGAACGAGTTGGGCTTTTCCCCCAACAATCTTACATGCCGAAGAGCGGCAGCAGCTTGGTCATTTCCACCATCTGAATATTGCAAAACATTACAACAATTTTTGCGTGAAAACCTTTCAAATAATCATTTTTTTATTAATTTTCCTCTTACAATTTTAAATGTAATATTTTTCACATGTTTTTAAATTTTATAAAAAATAATGAAAGTAAAATTTTTTCGGAAAATATTCGATCTTTAAGGAATGCATTTTTGGTCCAAGAAAAAAGTCTTTTTAGGGGTGCATTTGTAGTTTGAAAAAAATTTTGCCTTTAGGGGGATATTTTTCGTTTTATTCCATTTTTCTTAAGAAAAATTTTCGGAAAAATGCGTAAAATATTGCATTTTTTTCTTAAAATTTAGGGGAAAAGTGCCAAAATAGTAATTAAAAACGCAAAAACTTGCGAAATATGGATGACGAATCCGGGCGTTGGCGTTGGGCCAACTCGGCGAGTTCATCGGCCATCTCCTCAGCGATAGACTCTGAGTTAAAAGATTTCGAAAATTTTAAATTTTTGAAGATTTTAATTTCAAGTTGTACGAATCAAGAAGCACTATTTTCGGGAAAATTCCCTTGTTCAAAAAGGTGGCATAATTGTGGCAGTAAAATGTGGCAAAAAAAAAGTGGCAAATTCTAAAACAGTGGCATTTGCCACTAAAAGAGGGCATTTTCTGAGAGCCCTGAGGCCCCGTAGCCAGAAAAAATATTTTTTTGGGGGGGGGGGCAGTTGGGGGAAAAAGTCTCGATTCTTAAGGGTGTACTTTTTCTTTTTTATTGCATTTTTGTTCCAAAAATTGCTATCAGAGAAAGAGTAAGCAAATGGGTCATAATAATAGAGAAAGTAAATGGGTCATAAATACTGGCATTGATATGAAAGTGTCAGAGAAAAATAATATGCTAATGAGATGGACTAATGGAGAGGCGAGCGCCGCGAGTTGAGTGGCCGGCCGCCTGCTGTTCAACAGAAGGTGGCCAAAACTTTGGATTGATTTGTTGTCAAATTTATGAGTACAATTCTCTCATCTTCAATGCCCCCCGGGGATTATCGCTTCCTTTCCTAGGGGATTGATTTTTCGGTTATCTGCGGATTGAAAACATTTCCCTTTTTGTTTAACCAATTTATGCCTATAGCGTAGGTTAGAGCCGGATCGGGATTATAATGCAAATCGAGATCGGGATTAGTCGGGAAAAGCTGGGATCGGGATCACCTTTCATAGTCGGGATCAGGAAATGCCCCCGTGGGTTGTCGCTTCCATTCCACGGGGATTGTTTTTTGGTTATCCGCAGATCGAAGACACTCATTTTTTTGCCAATGAAACAAAAATTAGCGCAAAAATTTATTGAATAACAAAATAAATATGTATGTATGTGAACGAATAAATATGATGGACATGAGGGCGGGTAACAACAATCAACAAAATATGCAAATTAAATATGGTCGGATTTAATTTTAGGTATTAATGTTAACAGAAAAGCAACAAAAATTAAGAACCCATAAAAATGAATATGAAAGTATAAAATGATTAAAAATAAACAAAACTAACAAACATAAAACAAAAAAATGATCAACACAGAGTTTCCAAAAAACCGTACTGTACTTTGGCTTTCGATGCAAGTTCTCTCCGGCGGGTGGTGGACAGAAAACAAACGACCCAAACCCAAATGTATAAACGTAAACAGCAGATTCGAAAAAAATTCATTAAAAACAGAAGAAAAACTTTCGGAGGATGTCGAAGAAGTAAATGATCAGAACAGAAGCCGCCGCTGCTCTCTACATACTAACAGCACTCGCACAGGATCAGCTGCAGCAATGCCATGCGCACATAGAGCCCGTAACGCATCTGTTGGAAATAGACGGCACGCCTGTCCATGTCCAACTCCGTGCTCAGCTCGTCGTTGCGCGGCAACGGATGCATGATGATCGGCGTTGGTTGATGGGGACGCCATGCCAACACTGTTGGAAAATGAGGCATCAAAATGGATGGAAATTCTTGTTCAAAACAGAGAAAGGACGAGCGAGATTCTCGCCAAGATTTTTTTTGAAATTCTCGATCGGTTCTCAAGTCCTTTCTCTATTCAACCCCCCCCCCCGCTTCTCCAAAAAAACCCCATGCCAACGCCCACCTTGGTCCCGACAGCACGCGTTCAACACTTTTGGCGTCAACACAAACGTGCCCCGAACTGCCTCGTAGTCGGCCACATTCTCGAACCGTTCCCGCTGAATCCGCGTCATGTAAATGACATCAACGCCACGAATGCCTTCTTCCAGTGAAGTGAATTCCTTCTAAAACGCAAAAAAAATTCAATTTTAAATCGATGCACTCGAAACTCATCACTACACACCTGCACTATCTCGTGATCATGACCGTTGTCCTCCACGTACTGCTTGACGGCGTCGGGCATGCCAAGGCCAGGCGGGGACACATAATGCAGCGTGATCTTCCGGTACAGCGAAAGGAGCTTGGCCAAGGAGTGCACTGTGAATTTTGGCAGAATAGACAACACAAAAGAGCATGTTCCTCCTCCTCACCCGTTCGTCCGTTGCGCAAGTCGCCCACCATGGCCACAGTTTTCTCGTGAATGCTGGACAGCTTCTGCTTGATGGTCTGCAGGTCCAACAGTGCCTGGGTCGGATGCTCTCCGCTGCCATCGCCCGCATTGATGATCGGAATGCCGCAGGAGACGGAGGAAGCGCGTTTGCTAGAACCGCACTGGGGATGACGTAGTACGATGAGGTCCGTGTACTGATGGCATCGCGTTATGATTGTATCTGGAACATGTTCTTGACTATAGAGGCTGTGCAACACAACCTACCTTCCAAGGTTTCGCCCTTCTTCACGGACGAATGTTCGGCATTGAAAATGGACACGGTGCCGCCCAACAAACGCATGGCGTCATCAAATGAGTACATTGTGCGGGTGGACGGCTCAAAGAACAGCAAGCTGATGCTGAAGTCGCGCAGAGGACCGCCGAAAGCCGACGGGCGGAGATGCTCGCCGTTGGGCCCAAACGATCGGACGGCCATCTGGCAAAAGTTGGGATATCTGCAAGCTCATTTTCAAGATGTTCACCCACCTCCTCAAAGTGCTTGGCCAGCTTCAGCACCTGCTCCACCGTCTCCTTGTCAAACTGGTCCACACAGAGAATGTGCTGTCCGTACAATCGGCTGGCACCAACAACACATGTCCGGTCCGGGCTTTGATCAGGCGATATGCGTTGCACTTTTGCGCCATGGTTGTCCTTGTCTTTCGCACCAAATTTCTTGTTGCTGCTGATTGTCGCCGGAAGCCGTTCTGCCGCCGGCAAACTGTCCACCGTGCCGGGTGCCAGCAGGCGAACGTTGTGGCCAAACCCGGGCTTGCACAAAAAGCGACCCTCGTCATAGACACGGTGGCCTCGGATGACCACGGTGCAGACGCGGCCACAAACTTGGCGACCAGCAAACGGAGTCCAGCCCGCTTTGCTCCACCCACCGCTCTCCGGAATCGTCCATTTCTCGTTCATGTCAACCTGGAAAGGTAGGTGTTGAACGCAAAACAGAGTTTTCAAAATGGTTCTGTTCTACACACACTTCAATGTACGTGTCGGGTTGCTCGGGCAGTTCAAAAATACGACGTGGATTGTCATAGAGCCTTTCGACGAGCTGCTGCATGGTCAGCCGACCTTCCGTAACTGCTTGCAACAGAAGCGGGAGCATGAACTCAATGCCTGGGAAGCCGGGCGGAGGCCTATCCGAACATTTTTCCGCGTACGTATGAGGGGCTAAAATGGATGCGCGCGATTAGAGCCATTCAGGTTGCAGACTGAACTCTAGAGATCAGACTTGGGGACCGATCGAGAATCTCGAAAAGAATTAAACATATCGATATTCGTTCGAATCACTAAAAATCTCGAAAACAATCAAACAAACGAGATTTCGATCGAGAGGCTCGATCGGTCCGGTCTCCAGATGAACACAACAAAAATTCGTTCTCCCACCGTGGTCCGTCGCGAAGCAGTCAATGTCGTCCAAGTGACGCCACAGCACGTCGCAGTCCGCCCGCGTGGTGGCCAGCCTAGGGCGAACCTCACGCACGCCTTCCGGCAACGCGTCCTCCGTGAAGAACAAATGGTGCGGACACACCTCGCACGTGAGGCCCCATTGGCCAGCTTTGCGCGCGGCGCGAATAAGCTCAATCTCCTCCGCGCGTGCCACGTGCGCGACGTGCACGTCTCGCTTGCACACATTAGCGGCGAACAGCAACGCGGCCAACGTTTGGCCTTCAGCATGGACGACGACCGGACGGTCGGCAGGGAATTGGCGGAGATGCTCCATCCATTGCTCCACGGAGTGCAAACGCAAAGCGGCAAATGTTTCGTTCAGGTACATCTTCAGCATGAATGCATTTTTTTAAATTGGGAATTTGTGTATGTTTTTAGTGCACCTTTAGCCCTGCGCATTTCGGCGCGAGATGTGCACCGAGTGCCACGTTCTGTGCGGTGGCGCCCATGTACAGCGCGTAGTCGCAAAGCGCGCTGCGTGAGGCGAGCTGTTCAACGAGTTCAAAGCTCTGCTCATCTACGAGCGGGGGCTGAGTGTTTGGCATGGCGAGCACCTTAAATCGTAACAATTGTTTTTTGTTTGTTCTAAAAAAAAGCACTCGCCATCGTAACGCCTCCAGCAATGGCTGCCCGTGTGCCACTCTCCCATGTCTCTTTGTACTCGCCGCCCGGCTCGCGCATGTGCACGTGCACATCAATGAGGCCAGGCAACCGGACAAGCGACTCGGACGACAAACAGTCGACGTGCGTGTCCATCGGCGGTAAGCGCGCGCCGTTGGTGAAAATTGGATGCTCCAGTCGGTACAGCTCCGAAAGTGCCTGAAGCAATGAACAAAACCGTATAGGCATAGAAATGATAAAAATACCGTAATGAACAACTTGGCACATTTGATGTCGGTGATGAGCGGAATGCCGTTGTCAATTGCCATCCGCCGGGTGTTGTAGCCATGGGTACGGTACGCCCCGGGGCGGTACGCGCCGCTGCCACAGATTGGCAAAATGATCTGCGTGTGCATGCTCATGTTATTGATTGATTGCCTGGTGGTTTGGACATGGGGAAAGTGAGTACCATAAAATCGATGATTTTCTTCTCCACAAACTCGGCCACCGTGTTCATTTTGGCCCCGTACACGTGGTAGTTGTCCTTCTCCTCAAAGGGCCACTCCAAATTTTTGATCTTAAACAAAAAACATTTTAAAAATATTTTTAAAACAAATTTTTGGAGGAGGAGAGACTCACTCGAATTTTGTCGGACGCGTAGTAGTCGGCGGTGCCCTTGCTGCCGTACAGCGTGAAGCCGAGTTGGTCCAGTATCCGCACACTCTCCAACATTTCGGCACGCTGTTTGTAGCCAATGGAGAGGAAAATGACGCGTTTCGGCAACTGAAAGCCGGTGGAGAGAAGGCCCTTCAAATAAGCCTAAAAATTGTGCATAAAATATTTTTGGTTTTGTTTTTGTTTGTTCATGGCGTGCCTCCTGACGTGTCCGTCCAAAACAGGCAACCTCCCCGGTGGACAGCATCTCCACACCCATCACAACGTCGGCACCGGCCAGGCGGGAAAACGAAAATTGAGGAACCTGAAAGACACAAAAGTCACAAACAAAATTGGCATTTTGATTTTTTTTTTAAATAAAATTCGACGTGAACATTTCGCCAAAAAAAAAATTGCTCGCGCGTACTTTGACGCCCACTTTGTTGATGGGCAGTTGAGGACGTTTAAAGGATTTGATGAACTCGCTCGGGGGTTGCGTCCACATCATCGCCCGTGTGGCCAACGCCACAAAATCGATGTCCAACGTTTTGGAGATGAACGGAAAACTGCGGGAAACTCTAAAATAGGCAGTTTTTTTTTGTTCATAAAATTCGACGAAATTGTTCAACAACAACAAAAAACCCACCGCAAATTGCACTCGATGACGAACAAATTGTCATCCTTGGCAATCAGTTGCAAATTGAACGGCCCGGTGGCGCTGAAATTGTGCGCAATGCGCCGAACAATTTCGCCAATTTTGCGCGTCGTGGACTCGTTCAAGTCTTGCGGTGGTGTGATCAAAGTGGCGTCGCCCGAATGAATGCCTGAACGACGCCGCCACTTGTTTTCAACAATTTAAGTTGGAATATTTTAATCAAAAATAAATGTTTTAAAATGTTTAAAAAAATAGCTCCACCCGCATTCTCCACATGCTCCGAGATGGCACTGACCAGCACTCGGCCACCAATTGCCACCACGTCCACGTCAATTTCCTTGGCATCTTCGATGAATTTGGACACCACCACCGAAAAAAAAAGCGCAAAATTTTTATTTTACAAAAAAATAGCACAAAACAAACAAACAAACCGACCGGTTTGTCCCGTGCCACCAGTGCCGCCTCGGAGAGAAAATTGCGCAAGTCCTCCTCATTGTGGGCAACCTACAAAACCAGTCAAGAGAAAGAAGGGCATAACGTTCAGCGCCCGACGGGGGGGGGGGCCGTTATGTTCAGCGCCCGAGGGAATGGGGGGTCATAATGTTCAGCGCCCGATGGGAGGGGGGACCGTTATGTTCAGCGCCCGAGGGGACGGGGGGTGGGCATATATGTTCAGTCCAACTCCCCATCAAAAAAACGCACTTTCATCGCGGCACCGCTTAGCACGTAGGAGGGCCGAATCAGGCACGGGTAACCGCCCACCTCGGCCGAGCATTGGCCGACCGCCTCCTCCACGGATTTGGCATTTTTCCATTTGGGCTAAAAAGTTTGTTGGCTATAAACCCGCAAAAAAAAGCTTGTTTGTTTACCTGCGCAATTTCCAGCCTGTCCAGTGCCCGGCTGAACTGAAAGCGGTCTTCCGCCTGGTCCACAAAACTGGGCGCTGTGCCGAACACCTTGATGGGCACGCACAGGTTGGGCGACGCCAACTGCAATGCCAACGCAATGTTGTTTGCTGCTTGGCCGCCAAATGCCAAAATGATGCCGTTCGGATGCTCATTCTCGTAAATGCCGGACACAACTTCCAGCGAAATTTCCTGCAAAAAAGCAGCATGGCGACACATTTCAAAATAAAATTTTCAAATTTTTTTATAGTAAAAGACGGCAACGTCGCAGCCATTCTCCCCCACTTCAAAGTAAAGCCGATCACACATGTCGTAGTCGGTGGACACCGTTTCCGGGTTGCAGTTGATCATCACAGTTTTGAAGCCCAACCGCTTCAACTCCTGCACACAGCCAACTGCGCATGCGTCAAATTCGACCTGTACATTAAATTTTAATAACTTTTTCAGAGAGGAAATTAATCATCGAACCGACCGACGATCCAATGCGATACACGCCCGACCCGAGCACAATGACGCTGTTGCTCTTCTGCTCAAACTGCACGTCGTGCTCCGTCCCGTTGTAAGTCAAATACAAATAATTGGTTTTGGCCGGCCATTCCGCCGCCACCGTGTCAATCTGCTTCACCGCCGGCACAATTGCATGGAGACGACGCAATTTGTGGATCTGCAATTTAAAAATAATTTTAAAAAAATTTGAAATTGCCGGAAAGAACAAAACGCCAACAACAACAAACGTGGCGCACCACCGTACCTCCTCCTCATTGCTGTTAATGCATGTGGCAATTTGGAAATCCGAAAAGCCAAACTGCTTGGCCTTGCGCAACAAATCCGACGATATATGCTGGCCCTGTGACAAAAAATTTGGTAAATGTCCGTGTTGGTCTTCTTCTTTCATGGTTAGTGCGATATTTTGAACATGGACATAAAATTGTTCATTACCATTCCTTCGGCCTCCAATGTTCGGTACATGTCGATGATTGCTCGCATTCGGTACAGAAACCAACGGTCAATGCGCGTACAGTTGTGCATGTACTCCACGAAGTTGTCGTGCGGACTCGGCTCGTCGTTGTAAAATGCTCTGGCAATTGCAAACATTCGTTTGTCAGTTGGGTCACGAAGGTCCTTGAAATTGCAAAAAAAAAACATTTTTCAAAAAATATTTTTTGCATTTTGTTGAACCTGTTCAGTGACTTTGTCCTTGAAAATGTGTGGGGAAAAGCCTTCGTTATGGTCGTTGACCATTCGGAACGCTTTTTGCAAGGCTTCTTCAAACGAACGGCCAATTGCCATCACTTCGCCCACCGATTTCATGGAGGAGCCAATCTGAAAATTTTTCAAATTTTAAAAAAAATTTGAAAATTTAATTGGTCTTTCCCCATCCCCCCCTCTGTTTGCCTTTCTGTTGACGTCCGCAAACTTTGCCAAGTCCCAGCGTGGCACTTTGACCACGCAGTAGTCCAACGACGGCTCAAAGCACGCGGTGGTGTCGCGCGTGACGGAGTTGCGCAGCGCCGCCAGCGATTCGCCCAACGCGAGCTTGGCCGCGATGTAGGCAAGCGGATAGCCGGTGGCTTTGCTGGCCAACGCGGAGGAGCGCGACAGACGCGCGTTCACTTCGACGATGAAATACTGAAATTGGACGGTTCGAATTGGACCAAAAATGTAAATGTGATCAGTCCGGGAATTTTTTTAAAAGTTTTTAACGATATTTGTAACGTTAAATCTGTCTCTTATACACATCTAGATGTGTATAAGAGACAGCCCTAGATCAGCACTCTTGAAACCCCCGGGGGGTAATTCTAATAATGGCTAAAACAAATTCCCAAAATATCCCGGTAGTTTAATGCGTCCCTCATTGCTTTACTGCGAGGACGTTACCTCCATTTTGAGCGGGTTCAACGCGTACTGGATGTTGCACTCGCCGATGACGCCGAGGCCACGGATCACTTTCAGTGCCGTCTCGCGCAATCGAAAATACTCCTCGTTGTTCAACGTCTGGGATGGGGCGACCACCACACTTTCTGTGTAACAACATTCAAAAATTAATTTTATATATAATTGTGCGGCAATTATTACCGCCCGTATGAATGCCCAACGGGTCCACATTCTCCATGTTGCACACGGTGATGCAGTTGTCGTACGCGTCCCTGACCACCTCGTACTCAATCTGACAGTAAATAGGAGGCAGTGTTGTTGATCCGGATCAAGCAAAAAAAAAGAAAAAAAGTGAAACGGGTTTCAGGTCGAGTCCAAAAGGTCGACTCTTTTGAGCCGTTTTCTGCCCTGCCCCGCCCCGCCTCACCTCCTTCCAGCCCTGAAAGCTTTTGTCGACCAACACTTGCTTGGAGTGGGCCAACGCCTGGCGCGCAATCGAAACCAGCTCGTCACGTGACTCCGCAAAGCCGGAGCCCAGGCCGCCCAGCGCGTACGCGGCACGGACCAACACCGGGTAGCCGATCTGGAGCGGGGGGAGACCAATCACCAATCAATCAATCAATGACAGAGCGCCGATTTGGGTCAAATTAGTAATTTGTACATTTCATTTCTTATTCAAAAATGCTGTTTTTAAAGTAAAACAAAATAATTTCTTTTAAATTTGTGCATTTTTAAAAATATTTTTTTGAAATAAAACAATCGATCGCAACCTGCTCCGCAGCCTTTTCCGCCTCTTCGATTGTGTTTGCTGCGCGACAGTCCGCCACTTTTTCACCAATTTTCAGCACAAATTCCTTAATTAAAATTTATATATTAAACAACATATTGTGTGCTAAAATCCCTATTTTTTGAACCCGCCTTGAACAGATCTCTGTCCTCCGTGCGCATGATCGTCTCTATGGGCGTGCCAAGCACCGTGACAGCTCAAAATATGTAAAAAATATTATAGACAAATTGCCAGAAATTCCTCAAAATGTGCAAAAATATGAATGGACAAAATTCCAAGAATTCCTCAAAATGTGCAAAAATATGAATGGACAAAATCCCCCCGGAATTCGTGGGCATTCCCCAAATTTTAAACAAAACAACGCCAAATCGTATATGTAACTGTTTGAAAGCTTCACAAAAAGTCTCACCGTATTCAGACAGTATGCCGCTGTTGTGCAAATCAATGGCACAGTTCAGTGCCGTTTGGCCGCCAAATGTGCACAAAATGCCGGAGGGTCGCTCTTTTTTGATTACCTAATAAATCAGAAAAATTTAAAAAAATGTTGCTAAACCTCTCTACCTCGGTCACGTATTCTTTGGTGACCGGCAAAAAGTAGACGCGATCAGCAAAGCCTTTTGTTGTTTGAACGGTGGCAACGTTCGGGTTGACCAAGACGGTCCTCAGACCCATCTCTTTCAGTGCTTTGATGGCCTAAAAAAATTTAAATTTTCTTTTTTGGAAAGCAACCCCCCCCTTTTTTAAATCTAAATTTCAAAAAACCGATTTTTAATTGGAAAATTCCTAAATTTTTGAAATGAATAATTCATTTTAAATACTGACGACAGTTTCCGGTTTGAATTGCTACACAAATTTGCCAATACATTACTGAAAAATGATGGAAAAGTCCATTTTCCAACAAAAAGTGACCACCCCAAACTGGCGGCGAATCAGTTCCAATCACCACGCACTGACTGACTGACCTGGGCGCCGGAGTAGTCGAACTCGCCGGCCTGCCCAATGGACAGACCGCCAGAGCCCAGGATCAACACTTTGCGCTGTGGCGGCAATCGTTCCCGGTAGCAAGCGTTGAAGGAGAAGCGATCGGTGATCAACTGGCGTACACTGTAATCAATTTGGCTACTTTTTCCCTCAAAAGTCCATTTCAAAACCTGAATGTTTTTTGCCCCTGCTGTTTGACCAGTTGAACAGCTTGCAAAAACACGTCGAACAAACATTCCATGTCGGTGGGTCCAGCACAGTGTTCGGGATGGAATTGAACACTATAACAAACAATTTTTGAAAAGATAATCAAAGTTTTGTGGCACTCGAGAGGACACCCGGTAAGTAAAATTTTTAAGTCCGTTGTTGAACCGGACGGGTGGGTATCTGGGTGTTTAAGATAAGATTATCAAGTATACAGTGGAGATGATTATTGTCCGGATTTTGAATTTTATAGTTATTTGGGGTTATTGTGACATTCCGACCTGAACTGGGGCCGCTCGTTGTGCACAATGCCTTCGTTGGTGCCGTCGTTGGCGTTCACAAAAAGCGGTGTCCAGTCGGTGCCATCGAGCGACTTGGCATCCACCGCGAAGCCGTGGTTTTGTGCCGTGATAAAGCATCGGCCCGTGTCCGTGTGCACACACGGTTGGTTGTGGCCGCGGTTGCCGAAACTGAACGCTT
>MEIZ01000007.1:1065220-1079907 GCA_001723225.1 Globodera ellingtonae | reverse complement strand
CTATATTCCCTCCATTCTGGTGGTCTTCCTCTTCCCTCTGTCTGTTTTTTTTAATCCTCCATTCTGGTGGTCTTCCTCTTCCCTCTGTCTGTCTGTCTCTGACACGTTGTTGTTTCCCCCCACCTGTTCCGAAGGCAAAAAGCGGGGCGGCGGCGTAAGCGTCCGCATCGCTTGCGCATTGCCGTCGCTGAACCGGTAGGAAAACAGCAGTTCCGGGTGTCGCACAGCGCCGCTTCGCGACAGCACCCACATTGTCTCGTTGCTGGGCCGCTGTTCGTTGTTCTGCGCAAAATGGGGGCCAAATAAAAATTTAACAAATATATTAAAACTGCAAAAGTGTGGCAGGCACACAACCTTCCTTGCCTACCCCCGACTGGTGGTGGTGCTGCTGTTCACCTCCGCCGGGCGCCAATTCCACCTCTCGGCACGCTTTGATGTCGTGGGCACTGTAAATGGCCGCCTCAAGCGTCGGCACATTGAACACCGACTGTTGGCTTCGTTCACATGCCAATGCGTCCAATTCGTGCTGGAAAAGCAAGGCCATTTTATCACCGGGGGTTTTGGTGATAATTCCAGTCCCCGGTTGTTTTCCCAAAAATCAAATTTTGATTAAGTCTGTAGAAGGGAATCTCACCGACCAACATCAGCATGGCCTTGTTATGAGAGTCCACCATTTTGGGATATTGGGAGGTGCCCACGATGGCTTGGCAAAGGAGTTGAACATGCTGAAGGTGGTTTGAAAATAAAAAAACAGCAACATGCACATTCGAGAGACTGCTAATCCAAGGTGCCCAAATTTAGAAAATTACGCGTGATAAACAGCCGATCGACCTTTTCGAGCTGTACTTTCAGTGCATCCAGTTCGACACGATCGATTGTGGGCGATGCGTTGAGCAATGAACAGGACGACGATGTTGGTTGTTGAATGCCGTCGTCTTTTGCCGGCTCATCCTCTGCCTGTGCAGCTTTCGGTGTGCTGGTCGATGCTGCGCCATTGTCGTCACTCGACTGTTGTGGACATTGTTCAGTGATGCGCGGGTTGGTCGACGGTTTGGCAATGTTTGTTCTCCAAAAAACCTAAAAAATTGCAGAAATTGTTGTTTCGGGGGTCAACCCAACTCATCCATACCCAACTCATCCATACCCAACTCATCCATACCCATCTCATCCATATCCAACTCATCCATTGAGCATAACTTGCTTCAACCTTAACCGATTTAGAAAGTCTTAACGCCATTCGATAGATCTCGAACAGTTGAAGCTAACATTAAGTTAAAGCTTTGTGATTGGACAAGTTTCAAAAAAGTTATGGCCAGAAAACTTGATAAAATTTAAAAATTTCGATTTTNGGCCAGAAAACTTGATAAAATTTAAAAATTTCGATTTTTGGGCGGTTTTCTGGCCATAACTTTTTTGAAACTTGTCCAATCACAAAGCTTTAACTTAATGTTAGCTTCAACTGTTCGAGATCTATCGAATGGCGTTAAGACTTTCTAAATCGGTTAAGGTTGAAGCAAGTTATGCTCAATGGATGAGTTGGATATGGATGAGATGGGTATGGATGAGTTGGGTGGGACCCGTTGTTTCGCCTTATTTTATTCAGCTCATTTCTGACTTTAACTGTCGACTCTTTGTCACAGCCGACCATTTCGTCGACGCCTTTGTTTTGTCCTCCGTTTGTCATCGTCTCCTCACCAACAATCGGCTCAATCGGCACGTCCAGCGATGTCGGATGTGCGCCGACTCCATCCTCCTCATCCTCAAAGTCCTGCTCCAACGCCTTCACCTCCCAACCTGAAATTAAAATAGAAAAATTAACTCAATCCTCCCCCCCCCCCATTTTTACGTGGTATTTCGGTGGCTCGGTCTCGACGAAACTCATATTCGTCCTCCTGTTCACAGAGGTCGTCAAAATCTTGGAAAACGTACTCCGAGTCGTCGTCCTCTAAACAAATGAATGGGTCAGTTTATAATATTTTTTGTGTAGTTTTGTTTTAATATGCACCGTTGTAGAGCTGCTGACGGTCCAGGTCCATCTCCGTCTCGGTGGCCAACGATTTGATAAAAATTGGATAGATCGGATTGTCCACCTGGCGAAAAATGCCCAAATTTAACGGCAATTTTCTCCGACTACTGCTTCCGAACCTTTGTGAGAAATTCGACACTTTGCCGAGTTAACTCTTCCTCCTCCGCCCCCATGACGACAGGGCGTTGTCCTCCTCCGACTCCATCTTGAACAACTTTTGGTGGTTCCTCCGTCCCGACGGTTGTTCCATGTCCGTTCTCTTCCTCCTCCTCCGCGTCCGAGCCGACAAAGTCCGTGTCGGAAGAGAATGAAGACGACTCTTCCTTGTCTTCTGCATGTTGACCAGTGTTTTTGTGCTTAAAATGCCAATTATTTAGGTTGGTTCATCCGTATTGAAATCCCGACAAAAATATTCAAAAATTTGGCCTCCGGATAGCGGCAGGTTCAAAACATTCGGACAACTGCTTGAAATTCCCCGATAATTAGCTGAACTTGTTCAACAACAGGTAACTTTGACAGCCACCGAGTCAATGTTTTTCGATTATTTTTTTGTTGCTAAAATTTGTCCACTTGGCCTTACCTTTCGCCTCCCCCTTTTCCTGCTCCTCCTCGTCGTTGCGGTGGGGTCCTTGTCCGGGCAGTAGTCCATGTCCTCCTGCTCCTCCGCCCGTCCCCCGTCCGCTTTCATTCCATCCGTTCGTCCTGCACCGCCAGTTTCGTCGTCGCCGTCCTCGTCGTCCCCGTAATTGATGTCCAAAAAGGTTTTGGGCGCGGCAATTGGTCGCAGTCGCACGGTGGGAATGCGTCGTCGAGCGATGCGCTCCAAATGGCGCAGTCGGGCACGCGTAATGCGCAGTCCGGCCATGGCGTCCGGGTCCTTGCGCACCAGAGTTGCGAATGTCTGCGGATTCTTCACAATGTGCTGAAAGGTGAAGGTGTGAAGTAGAGACCGGACTTGAGCTTCGAGCGAGACGAGATTCTCGAAAAAAATCTCGTATCTCGAAAAATCTCGAAAACTCAGTTTTATTCGAGACGAGATTTGTCGAGATTTCGAGACGAGATCTCGTCTCGACCGGTCTCTAGTGTGAAGTCAGAATATTCTGCATTTAATTTATGTATCATTTACTTTAAAAAAAATCACCAAAAAAAAACGGAGAAAAAAACTTCCAAGGCCCAGCAAAATGAACTAACTGGTTACCCCACGCCCTACCTTTGCCGTCCGATTCAAACAGTATTCATAAAGCAATTCAAAAACTCTTGAAGAGACAAAGCTAACAAAGATGAACTCACAAAAATAATGTTTTTGACATTTTGTGCCGTCAAATTGTACGAGCGGGCAAACATCTCAAGCGCCTGAACGGATTAAAAACATGTTCGTGAAAGCGCAATTAAATCGCGTTAAACCCCCCAAAATTTGACGATCATTTTAATACAAAACATCCAAAAAAGTCCTCGATGCTTATGTCGCCAAGATCGATGATCAATCACCTGATCAAGCCCGGCGTTCTCCGGATCAGCACCGGTCGGACTGTCTGCGGTGGAGCAAGATGGCCCTGGACAACAAATTGTGCCGACTTCCTTTGGTTGGGGAACGGCATCGCTTTTTGCCCGATCACTATCATTTGTCTCGCTCATTTCCTGACGCTTCTTTATATTGGGGAAAAGCATTGTTAAATTTATATGTACATATGTGTATCCAATTCAACTCAAATTATTTTTGTGCTTTTTTTTATTTAGGTATAGTAGATGACCTTTTTGAACAGTTTTTGTTTCACATTCACACATTTATTGCTTGCTCTGATATTACACACGCCAAATCAATTTTTCTGGACCGGAATCTCGGCTAAATCCCGCTCCCGAATCCCCCCCCCCCAAAAATGGTCGGTCGAGGATCCCAAAGATTTTTTTTCTGGATCCCGCGGGACTAGAAAAATTCTCAAAATTGCCTGTCGCTCTCTCTAATACACCCAATGACAATGTGTGTGTAAATGGACACAAAAAATTTAAATGGTAGAAGACATTGCAAAAAAAAGAAGTGAAGAGATTCAAATTGGTGGACTAAATTTAAAAAGTAAATTTGGTATTCATGTCAGCGAGCTTTTTTTTCTTCCGCTTCACTTCCTCCTCCGCCTTCTTCTTCTTCCTCCTCCTCGTCGTCATCCTCCTCTTCTTCTTCTCCATCCGTCCGCCGAAAATGCACATCTTCGTCATAACCGTCATCCTCATCATCAACAAGTTCATCCTCCTCGTCCCTTCTCAATCGCCCGCCATGTTGAGCATCATCATCCTCCTCCTCCTCTTCGTCGTGTTCATCTTCCACATCACTGGACGATGAGGAATGTTGTGCGGCGGCGCGCAATTTTCGTCTCAATCGCTGGTCACGTTCGCACAGCTCGGACAGCACCTGCAAAATTAAAATATTGGGGTTAATTTAGGTAGGACATTGTTTCGATTTCGAGTTTTATGAACAATTTGATGAGCCCCCCCCCCGCAAAATGTTTTCTCACCTTCAGTTCACGCAACGACTGCTCAACCTTTGCACTTTGCTCATCACTGATCACTGTTTTTGTGGGCGCATTGTCTGCCGTCGACGTCGTTGTCTTTTGCCCATTCTGCTGGTCACCACCAGTTTCCTCTTGAGCAGTGCTGGCCATGTTTGGATCTAAACATTGTAAGAATTCTTTGAAAACCCTAAGGCTTACCGGGATAAACTCCCAAAAACTCAAAAATCCCGATCACAGTGTTTTCAAATCCCGGAATTCGGGCCCATGCCTCCCGGAAACACGCGACGCCGGAAGTTACGGCCCAAGTCGTGCTCTCCAAAAATTTATCAAAATTCACCCCCAACTGACCTTGTTGAGCTTTGGGATCCGCCGCCAAGTGCTGGGAATGAGCAGAAATTTCCTCCAATTGGCCGAGAATGTCCGCCATTGCCTGCTCCGTCTTGCGCAGTCTGTTCTGCACAGAGCGCAGTTTGGAGCCCCGGACACCTGCGAAAGGATTAAACAAAAAATCATGCGGCAAATATTTAAAAAAATCCCACCATATTCTATGCCATCCTCAGTCTCCTCGTCGTCGTCCTCCTCGAACAAGCCAAACTGTCCGTGGTCATGACGACGTTTCTGCCGCTTTTTCTTCGACTTAAACATGATCTGAATTACTCTATTTGTTGATCTTTGAACGTCCTGGACCAATTTAGACTTCGTTTAATACCTACAAAACCGCCCAAATTCTGGAACCCTGGACAAAAACGATTCGAACCCTACAAATGCTCAGTGTTCGCGCATTCTGTGCCCACCTTGAACAGTGTGTAGAGCAAAAAGCACACAACGCCCACTGTGTAGAAGGGAAGCATCCAGGCCAACGAACCGCCTTTGCCACCCCAAAAACCGCCTTGTTGTTGTTGCTGATGTTGATCTGGCATTCGCATGGATGCGCCAGGATGGTGTGGGGGTGGGCGTTGGGCTCGGTCTTCAAAATGTTCACGTTTTGGTCCGATTTAGTAAATATGCTTTTTGTGTATTATGATGGGCCAAAATATTCCCCGAAAAAAAACTCTAAATTACAAACAATTGACTGTAAATAGTAATGGACACCTTGCTGCTGCTTTGGCCCCACCATCGACGGATGCATCGCTCGGTCAGTCGACGACTGTTGTCGGTTGCCACCGCCACCGAACAAATTGGAGAGCATGGGCGAGAATACGCTCGGGTACAGCAAAGCAAAGCACAAAAATATGGCCGCACCGACCAGGTACAGCTTCCACTTGGGCATCATCTTAAAGCGCTTTATTTTGTATTGCCAACATTTTCTCTCTCAATTTTTGCGATAGCACCAACCTCGTCACGACGCTTTGATCGGTAAAGCTCTTCTTCGCTCTCCTCCTCTTCAGAAATGTCATGCCGTCGCCGTTTCCGTCGTTCCTTCCGTCGTTGTTCGTCCACAACATTGGCCCTCCTCCGTTGGCTGTTAACCTTTCGGTTGTGTAAGCCCGAAATTGTTTCATTCATTTTGCAACGCCTTAAAATGACTAATATCGCATAAAACACACTCAAAACATTGTAAGCTTTTGGCAAGTCCCCCAAAAAATAAGGCACTTTAGCCAACGGATGGATACAAAAAGCATTTGTTCTTTTTTTTGTTTGGTCAGTCACCAAAAATTTGTGTCTTTTTTAAATGCCGCAATGGACTGACTGTTCTATGCTTCTATGTACATATTGCTGCATTGGCACAACTCTCGGGACTGGTCGCATCGACTCGCTTTCTTCCGCAAATATAAGGCAAATTTACTCAGCAAAAAAAGCCAGCTGACAGCGGGCGTCCGCCGACCGACCGACTGAGACTATGCCTTTCCAGCGGCGGCAGCCAACGTCCGCCCGCCCGCACATTAAAATTGCTCTGACCGCTCGCCTCGCGTCTTTTCCCTTTGTGTATTATGGCCATGGCCATGGGCTTATGGCGGCCAAGTGAATTGTTGCTGAACGAACGAAGCAATGAAAAATGCGAGAAAAAAAATTCGTTGCCCGTTCAGAAGTCGAATTGGGCTCAAGTTATCCCCAAAAAAACATAACATTTGAGTGCTGGCCGTGGCCAGGAAGGCCAAATAGTAAAACATTTTTTGTTCTTTTGCATTATTGGCTGTTTTTCGTTTTTTTCAGCAAATTATTGGCTCTTCTTCGGTTTTTCACCAAATTATTGGCTCTTCTTCGTTTTTTTCAGCAAATGATTGGCTCTTTTTTGTTTTTTGCAAATGGTTAACTCCGTTCAGCTGCTGTCAGCCGGTTGCAATGGGAGAGAAACGGAAAACAATGTGAGGGAATACAAAAAAAGAGGAGAGAAAGAAAGGGGGCGAATACGTGTAGAAAAGTGTGGGGAAGGAATAGCGGATCCACGCGAATGGACGGACGGGGGATGCATGAATAATGTGTGAGAATTTTTCGTGTAATAAATGTGCTCCAGCTTCAATCTACACAACCTCTAGCCCCACAGGCCTCACCACTTCACTTCGCCATGGCTCGCTTTGTTTCTTTGGTTGCATATTCATGCATAAACCGGCTCAACCTTTTAGTTTTAACCAAAAAGTGTCTTCAATTCGCTATTTTATTATTTCTATGAATTTTCTTCAAACACATAGATTATTTGACAATTCATAGGTAGGGATCGCAAAAATAGGGTCCTTCATATGCAAAAAAAGGTGCAAAATAACAACAATTAGAGATCCGACCGAACCGTGCCCGGATTTTTAGATAAAAATAATGTACATCCACCCCCAAAGATGGCGTCACCGATCAACAAAAAAGCAATTTTTGGTGGGACTTACTTAACCCGATTTGAAATTATGACAAATCGCCAATCTTTAAATTTTTGATTTTTGATTGCACTTCAACAAAAACAACAAAATTTCTAAAAAAATTTCTCGGCCGCTCCTATCGGCACCGCCAATCCTTCTCCGTCCTCCTCGAAATTTTTTTTAGAAAATCGCCAATAAAATTCGCGCACAAAATCAGTAAAGCAAATTTGGCTACAAAGGATTTTTGCAAAAAAATTTCTCCTTTCGAAAAGTTCTTTAAGAAAAAGTGCATTTTGTTGTTTTTGGAAAAGCCATTGAGGATTTGGATTTTTTGCTTGCTTCCGAACATTGATGAGGATTTTGTGGTCCAGTTTTTATTTAAAAAAATGCTTCCCGTCGGACACCCTTCAGCATTTATTTAAAAAGTACCCTTTCAAGCAACAGGAACTACCAAATCCTGTACAAAATCCCGCGCAATTAATTTATTGCCTTTTCCAGTGTTTTTTTTCTTTACTTTTGTTTTTTCTTCAAAAATGGCACATCAACAACAACAACAACCAGACAACAACAATCATGGCGCCCAACAACAACACAATGAGGACGAAGTTCGGCGACGCGTTGTGCGCTCCGATGAGTTGCCGAGCACTCCACAATCGTCGGCCAACCTTACAGCAGCTTCCTCCTCTTCAGGTCCCCCAAAACCGCAACATTTTTAGCGATGTCAACAAAAGCTTTTAAAGACGATGACGACCACCCGTTGACTGTGACGAAGGAGAAGCGTTTGCACCGTTTGAAAAGAGTGCTGCCGCAAGCGTCCGACAAGCTCGGCTCGTACATGGACTCCGCACTTTGCCATCTGCCCGAACGGTGCGCGGAAAAGCAATTTTTAAATTCCAAATCCAAAACTTTTTTTTTTGTTCAGATGGCGAAATTGGGTGGTCCGCGGCATTCTGTCGGTGGGTGACCTCAATGCATTTGAATATCTGATGAAAAGCTTTTTGGCAGATTGTGATGATCAGCTTCTTCTACGTCATCGTCGGCCGTGGCGTCACTTGGCTGATGGCGGTTGTCTTTTTGTTGCAATTGAAATGCTTCTCCGAAATCATCAACATCGGACTGGCCGTCTACCGACTCTTCGATTTGCCATGGTTTCGGGCGCTTTCATGGTGCACAAAAAAAGCATTTTAATGGCATTGTTTTTTTTAATTTAATAAAATTTAGGTATTTTTTGATCACCAGCGATTACTTTTTCTTCGGCGAAAGTCTCATCGATTATTTGGGGCTGGCGCTCAGAAAAGATGTAAATGTGGTTTGAATATTATTATTTTTTTTGTACACGATCTGAGAAAACGAATGGTTTTTTTTGAATTTTTAATAAAATATTTGCACGACTGACAGTAAAATGGACTTGAGCCCGGACGGGAATAGGGGGGGGGGGACCCTTTTGTTTTGCACTACGTCCACGGGTATTTCCGCCCGGTAATTACATTTATTTAGGGATTTCCGAACCGGGAAATTTTCCAACAAAATAAAATCCAATCCCACCGGCGGGATCACTCTCAATACGCGGGACTCTCCCCGTCCGTCCACACCCAAACTGACAGGACAGAGTCCGTTCGTTGTGTTGTGAATGCTCTCTAATTTTCCATAAAATTTTATTCCTTTTAAATACCAAAAAAAAAAAAATGGACACAAAAACTTTTGCAGGAATTTCTGCGCGCACTGATCACCCATCACCGTCTGATCAGTTTTGTGCTCTATTGCTTTGGCTTCATCTGGTTTGTGCTGTCGTTGCAGAAGGGCTTTTATTTGCGTCAATTTTCATTGGTAAATTTCATTTTCAATAAAAAAAACATATTGAATTATTAATAATCATTACACAGTTTGCCTGGACGCACGTGACGTTGCTGATCATTGTCAGCCAATCGTTTTTGATTTTGCAGAATTTGTTCCAAGGAATGATTTGGTATTGCTTTTTATTGTATTATATCATCAACTTTATTGAAGATTGAATTTTACTTTTTTTTCTCTGAATTTTTTCAAAATTTTACAGAAACATTTGTCCGCAAAATTTCTCAATTTTTGCCACACAATTACAAAGCAAACAAAAAATTTTTGCCAGGTTCCTTGTGCCGGTGTCGATGATCATCTGTTGCGACATCATGAGCTACATGTTCGGCTTTTTCTTTGGCAAAACGCCGTTGATTAAACTGTCACCGAAGAAAACCTGGGAGGGCTTCATCGGCGGCGCGTTCAGCACCATTTTGTTCGGTTTGGTGGTGAGAATTATTTTTTGTTTTTTTAATTGTTCTGACCGATTTTTTTAATGAAAAATTTCATTTCACCCTTTTTAGCTCTCCTCTTTTATGGTGGACAATCCGAAGTTTGTGTGTCCGATGGAGTCCTACTACCAGGACTATCTGAACTGCACCATCCCGCCCTCCTTCCAACCAAGGCATGAGACTTTACTTTGAGCGCGCTCGTTCAAAATTATTCACAGAATTTTGTTTATCAAAATTTCACAAATAATAAATTTTATGAATTTTCCACTCTTTTTTCCTCCAGAGAGTTCGACGCGCCACGTCCCCTTTCTTTGCTGCTGCGTGTGCTGCACTTTGACCCGGTGCTCCGTTTCCGCCCCTTTCTCGCCCATTCGGTGGTGTTGGCACTGTTCGCCTCGCTGATCGGACCGTTCGGCGGCTTCTTCGCCAGCGGCTTCAAGAGGGCTTTCAAAATCAAAGTTTGTGTGGACGATTCCATTTACGGATTGAAGATGGACGACAAACTCAAAAGGCTCAGGCTTTTAAAACCGGGTTTTGTTTTAAGGATTTTGGCGACATCATCCCGGGCCACGGCGGTCTCATGGACCGTTTCGATTGTCAGCTGTTGATGGGCTCGTTTGTCAATGTGTACATCTCCTCCTTCATCAGGTCCATCTCAAAATGGATTCTTTTTTCAAATATTTTTGGAGGCGTGGGGCAATAAATTTTCGTTTGGACCCCATCAATCCAAAACCATTGCCAATGTTTGCAGATCTCCGAATCCGAACCGAATTGTGCAGCAAACGCTGTGGCTGCCGGTGGAGGACCAATTGGCCGTGTACCACGCGCTGCAGGAGCAACTGATCGCCGGCGGGGTGATCGGCGGTTGAGAGGAAAATGGAAAAATGTTTTTTCCCAATTTTTCTTTATTCGTGCATACATTTACACCCCCACACACACAACATTCATTATCTCTTCTCCGCCCGTTCTCTCGTCTTGTCCTGAAGTCATGTCCAGCAGAAAGAGTCGTCATTCAAATTTACAAATTCTGTGGGTGGTCGGTCTCTGGCGCCGCGTCCATTGGAAATTCTTTTTAGACAACAAAAAAAAGGTGGCGCCGGATACCAGCACATGTCCGCCCCCCCCCACACCTCCTCCATTTTGTGTATAAAAATGCCCTCATTTTTACAACAAATGTTCCCTGTTTTCTCTGCTACGAAATTGCGCATCCGCAACCCATTCAATCAATAACCCACGCCCTATCCATTACCTATTGATTGATTGATTTATTATTGATTACTATAGAAAGTGATGATACTAATAATCTCTCTCGTGTTACCTCCTCCTCTTTCGAGCCGTCACTCTATTGAAGCACAAAAAACTTTTTGAATTTGAAATTTGATTTAAATGTGTGGGCATCGATAGAAAATGGCAAAAAAAGAAATAGTAATTGTTCCAGCAACATTTTTGGACTGTAAATTATTTTCCATTTTCTATCTTGCCACAAAATGCGAATAATTTCTTCCAATCCGCCACAATTCATTCCGACTTTTCATTCTTTAGTTGCCATAGTCTGTGAAGTGAATAGATAATCAATCATTTGTGAATAAATCCATAGCAAAAAGTTTTTATTTTTGGGCAAGTGTCCAGGCCCAGTTTTAATTTCGAAGAATTGGTTTCCAAAAAGCTAATTTTTTGGAATTTCCCTTCCCTCTGTCGAACGCGAAGTTCAAGGAGTGCAGACCAGGGACCGGAATTGCACAGCAAATTTATTGTACAGAGTAAGAGCCCATCACCAGCAGAACAATACAGCGGGTACAAAAATATATGAAACGACCGATTGATTATCCCAAATGGCCAAACAAAAAAAGTGGTCGATGATCACAAAAGGAATGAGCCCAGCCGGGCATTCATCCGGTCCAACTCCCTCACCAGCTCTTCAATGGTGCCGCGCAGCGGGGTCCGCGTGGCGCACGCGGTGCATCGTCCGTTGTGCACCATTTGGGTCAGCACCGGAAGAGTTTTGGCATTTTGTTAGGATTTTTTGGTGTTTGTTTTTTTGCGTAACTTTAAAAATTTGCATTTTCAACAAAATCCTCCGATTTTCCAATGAGAAAAACACTGACCAGCCTGCACTGGGCGTTCACACGTCGCTGCTCCTGCATTTCCCGTCGCTGATCCGCGCACAGTTTGCCCAGCTCGTCCATCCGCTGTTGCTGACGATTCTGTTGTTGCTGTTGCATCTGTAGCTGCTGCTGCTGTTGTTGTTCGGGTTGTTGTTGAACAACACCAATTGTCGGCGGAGGGTGGAGGCGAATTTGTTGGGACGACTGAACGCATTGGAAATGTGTCCCCGTACAAACATGACATTAGCGGCAAAGAGAATTTTATTCAAATTCTAGTTTTAAATAATAATAAAAAAAACGAAAATTATAAAAAAATTGTTTCAACAAATTCCCGCGCACCGTCTGTTGCTGTTGTTGTTGTTGCTGGTGATTGGTCCGTTCACGAATAAAATTGGTGATTTTGCGCTTTGGGCCCACCAAATGAATTCCCATCTTTTAAAATTCAATAAAAATCATTTCAAAAACAAAAAACAATTTTATTCAAATGCCGCGTCTTGGCACTAAAATTGTCAACCTCGTCCAACTCGCGCTCCGTCACTTTCAACAGCGCTTCGATTGTCCTCAAAAGTTCATTTTTTTATAACTTTTAAAAAGCTCTTTTTTACAGTTAATGAGAAATTAAAAAACTTTTAAAAAAAGTTAAATTGGGGTAATTTAAAAATCAATGTTCAAATTTTGCAAAAACAAAAAATTAAAATTATTGACGACGGCCAACGCACCAAACGCCGCCTTTTGCAAAATTGGGCGAATATTTCTGCAGTTCCAACTGACAGAGCAGCTTCTCCAGCTCAGAGTCCTTTTTCCTGTATTTCTGAGAGCAAAAAACAAAAAAAAATGTTTTTAAACAAATTTTTAAAATTTTCACAACCCTCAAAACGCTCTGCAATTTGTCGTCGGCATTTATTGTAAACGCATTTTGGCCTTGTTTGTTGCACCGGGTCGGGTCACCTTTCTTTAAATATTTTTATGTTATTTTATTATAATTAAATTCAATATTAATTAATAATTTTTAAATCATTTTTTTGTTGTTGAATTTTTCCACCTGCTCCAAAAGGTAGGCCAAAATTTTTTCGTCGCCATTTTCACAGGCGGCCAAAACCGGCGTTGAGTCGTTGAAGTCTGAACACGCAAATTAATATATTTAAAATGATTAAAATTAAATTATAATTTATCAAAATAATTTTTCCATTCTGTTCACCCGGCAAATTTGGGTCTGCGCCATTTTCGAGCAGTAACTGCACCACCGGGGCATGGTAATATTTACTGAAATTTACACATATTTCCTTATTTAATGACTCCCTCATAATTAATTTACACGGCGTAGTGAAGACTGCTCCGGCCGTACTGGTCCCGACGATTGCAATCGGCCGAAAAATCCAACAAAATTCGAACCTGCCATATTTTTTCATTGTTTCGAAAAGATGGCAAACAAAAAAGCATTTAAAAATATTATTATTATTATTTTAATTCTGGAAAATAAATTAATATTATTATTATTTAAATCTGAAGAATAAATTAATATTATTGTTATTTAATTCTGAAAATAAATTAAATTATTGTTTTATTTAATTTTGAAAAAATTAATTCTTAAAAATAAATTAATAATATTATTGTTATTTAATTCTGGAAATAAATTAATATTTTATTATTTAATTCTGGAAATAAATTAATATTATTATTTAATTCTGGAAAATAAATTAATATATTATTATTTAATTCTGGTAATAAATTAATATTATTATTTAATTCTGGAAAATAAATTAATATATTATTATTTAATTCTGGTAATAAATTAATGTTTTCAAATTAAATGTTTTGGTGCCGTTTGACCCGCCAAAACGGCATTAACCCACCACGTCAATGGCACCACAAGAGGAAGCCAACATAATCTGTGCAAATCACAAAATTCATTCCCACTCCGACAAATGTACACAAAAATATTCATTTGTCCAAATTGTTTTCCATTTTGGCATTTTCAGTGGTTGTGCCATTCTTCAACCCCCCCCCCCATCCATCCGACGGAATGAATGGCTCACCCCGGTCTGGTCGCGCTCATTGACCGCCTCCACGTCGGCGCCCCTCAACACGAACAGTTGGCACAGCTCCCGATGGCCCAAATAGGCGGCGTACATCAACGGGGTCCAACCTGACAACAAAAAATCGCTTAAAAAAATGCCAAAAATCGCTTCAATTACCTGCCGCATTTTTGGCGTTCAATTCCTCCTCAAAATTGAAGTCCTAAATTTAAAATTGAAAATGATTTTCATTAACAAATTTGAAAAATGATCAAATTTTTTGCCCGGATGTTTTCGGTGTTCAAGCTGGCGGCCGTCCAAAAGTCCATTTCGACCGCCGTTTCGCCCTCCTCCCGCCGTTGTTGTTGCTCATTTTGTTGTGGCGGCGGAAGTGCCAAAATTTGCTGAAGCGCACTTTGGACGGCCAAAGAGGCACAATTTTGAAGGGCAACCGAAGAGGCGGAGGAGGCCATCGCCAAAGGCGCAAAAAATCAAACAAACAAAAGGACGGCGACACTAAAAACGTTTAAAATGCATTTTTTTAAATTAAATTAATTTTTTAAAATTAAATTAAACGCAATCCGATCGATTGGTGCTTATAAAAACGCTTTTCTTTTTTCCCGTTGGTAAATCTGAAGAAATAAATGTGAAAGCAGCCAGCCCCGATCATATCGATCAAATAAATGAATTCATTCTGCGCAACGTTCATCTTTGACTCCCCCCCCCCCAAAACGCTGTTGTGATTGGTGACAAAATGGGTGGAACCAAAATTGACGGATGGTCCGATCAGATCGCACAGCCGATGCCCCACAAAATCGATGTCCCCCCATTTATAAATGGGCAAACATCAAAATGCAATGGTTGGCATCGGCACTGATGCCGTGCCGCTGTTGCTGATGAATGCCATGTCCGGTGTACAACCTCGCACGCGAATCTTGGTCGACCCTACCCCTACCCCCCTAACATCGC